>JBBHAA010000853.1:0-299253 GCA_037953035.1 Aquarana catesbeiana
AGCACTGGGGTCATCACTTCAAATCCCAACCAGGGGGCACTACCTGCCTGGAGTTTGCATGTTCTCCCTGTGCCTGTGTGGGTTTCCTCCCATACTGCAAAGACACGCTGGGAGGTTAATTAGCCCCAATGTATGTATTAATATGAGTTAGGGACCTTAGACTGTAAGCTCCTTGAGGGCAGTGACTGGTGTGAATGTACTATATACTGTATATATATATATATATATAACTTTATTAGGTACACCTGTTCAATTGCTTGGTAGCAAATATTGCTAATCAGCCAATCACATGGCAGCAACTCAAATCTAGTCATGCTGAAGACAACTTGCTGAAGTTCAAACTGAACATCAGAATGGGAAAGAAAGGGGATCTTTGTGACTTTGAATGTGGCGTGGTTGTTGCGGGTGAATGCAATGTCAGCCGGCGAACTGTTTTTATGGATGTTTTATACTGCATATTCTTGTAAGTGCAATTCCTTTTATGTTATTAAACCTGTTATGCGGATTCACACTAGGCTTTCTTTTACCTCCATGATCCTGAGCCTGAGTTGATGTATGGTTCGGTACCTGCTGTACTTCCAATTTCACGCTGAGCACAGAGAATTAGCGCCACTGGTTCGTCCGGATGTCTAGTTTACATATAGGCTTATCAAGCTTGCCTTCTGGTAAGAGCGACATCTATGTGGTGGTGGATCACAATGAGTGGTGGTTTTTCATCCAATGTTTCCTACATAGCCTTCACTGGGATTAACTGAGGGATTTGTGCTTCTGTGTCTGGACTTTTCTGTCTCTACGGATGATTTTTTTTGGCCACATATTGACATACTTTTATTCACTTATTGATTTTAACTTATTTATAGATTGTTTTCACTAGGTTGTTTTTTTAATTATATTCATTAGTGCAGTTTTTCTCTTTTATTGGACAATAGAAGATTGGAAAACGTTGCCTGGTCTGATGAGTCTGGATTTCAGCTGCGACAATCAGATGGTGGGGTCAGAATTTGGTGCATGGATCCATCCTGCCTTGTATCACCGGTTCAGGCTGGTGGTGGTGGTGTAATGGTGTGGGGGATGGGGTATCACCGGTTCAGGCTGGTGGTGGGGGGTGTAATGGTGTGGGGGATGGGGTATCACCGGTTCAGGCTGGTGGTGGGGGTGTAATAGTGTGGGGGATGGGATATCACCAGTTCAGGCTGGTGGTGGGGGTGTAATGGTGTGGGGGATGGGGTATCACCGGTTCAGGCTGGTGGTGGGGGTGTAATGGTGTGGTGAATGGGATATCACTGGTTCAGGCTGGTGGTGGGGGGTGTAATGGTGTGGGGGATGGGATATCACCAGTTCAGGCTGGTGGTGGGGGTGTAATGGTGTGGGGGATGGGGTATCACCGGTTCAGGCTGGTGGTGGGGGTGTAATGGTGTGGTGAATGGGATATCACTGGTTCAGGCTGGTGGTGGGGGTGTAATGGTGTGGGGGATGAGGTATCACCGGTTCAGGCTGGTGGTGGGGGTGTAATGGTGTGGTGAATGGGATATCACTGGTTCAGGCTGGTGGTGGGGGTGTAATGGTGTGGGGGATGAGGTATCACCGGTTCAGGCTGGTGGTGGGGGTGTAATGGTGTGGGGGATGGGTATCACCGGTTCAGGCTTGGTGGTGGGGGTGTAATGGTGTGGGGGATGGGGTATCACCGGTTCAGGCTGGTGGTGGGGGTGTAATGGTGTGGGGGATGGGATATCACCGGTTCAGGCTGGTGGTGGGGGTGTAATGGTGTGGGGGATGGGGTATCACTGGTTCAGGCTGGTGGTGGGGGTGTAATAGTGTGGGGGATGGGATATCACCAGTTCAGGCTGGGGGTGGGGGTGTAATGGTATGGGGGATGGGGTATCACCGGTTCAGGCTGGTGGTGGTGGTGTAATGGCGTGGGGGATGGGGTATCACCGGTTCAGGCTGGTGGTGGGGGTGTAATGGTGTGGGGGGATGGGGTATCACCAGTTCAGGCTGGTGGTGGGGGTGTAATAGTGTGGGGGATGGAATATCACCAGTTCAGGCTGGTGGTGGGGGTGTAATGGTTTGGGGGATGGGGTATCACCGGTTCAGGCTGGTGCTGGGGGTGTAATGGTGTGGGGGATGGGGTATCACTGGTTCAGGCTGGTGGTGGGGGTGTAATGGTGTGGGGGGATGGGATATCACTGGTTCAGGCTGGTGGTGGGGGTGTAATGGGGTGGGGGATGGGGTATCACCGGTTCAGGCTGATGGTGGGGGGTGTAATGGTGTGGGGATGAGGTATCACCGGTTCAGGCTGGTGGTGGGGGTGTAATGGTGTGGGGGATGGGGTATCACCGGTTCAGGCTGGTGGTGGGGGTGTAATGGTGTGGGGGATGGGATATCACCAGTTCAGGCTGGTGGTGGGGGTGTAATGGTGTGGGGGATGGAGTATCGCCGGTTCAGGCTGGTGGTGGGGGTGTAATGGTGTGGGGGATGAGATATCACCGGTTCAGGCTGGTGGTGGGGGTGTAATGGTGTGGGGGATGGGGTATCACCGGTTCAGGCTGGTGGAGGGGGTGTAATGGTGTGGGGGATGGGATATCACTGGTTCAGGCTGGTGGTGGGGGTGTAATGGTGTGGGGGATGAGGTATCACCGGTTCAGGCTGGTGGTGGGGGTGTAATGGTGTGGGGGATGGGTATCACCGGTTCAGGCTGGTGGTGGGGGTGTAATGGTGTGGGGGATGGGATATCACCAGTTCAGGCTGGTGGTGGGGGTGTAATGGTGTGGGGGATGGGGTATCACCGGTTCAGGCTGGTGGTGGGGGTGTAATGGTGTGGGGGATGGGATATCACCAGTTCAGGCTGGTGGTGGGGGTGTAATGGTGTGGGGGATGGGGGTATCACTGGTTCAGGCTGGTGGTGGGGGTGTAATAGTGTGGGGGATGGGATATCACCAGTTCAGGCTGGTGGTGGGGGTGTAATGGTATGGGGGATGGGGTATCACCGGTTCAGGCTGGTGGTGGGGGTGTAATGGTGTGGGGGATGGGGTATCACCGGTTCAGGCTGGTGGTGGTGGGGGTGTAATGGTGTGGGGGATGGGGTATTACCGGTTCAGGCTGGTGGTGGGAGTGTAATGGTGTGGGGGATGGGATATCACTGGTTCAGGCTGGTGGTGGGGGTGTAATGATGTGGGGGATGGGATATCACCAGTTCAGGCTGGTGGTGGGGGTGTAATGGTGTGGGGATGGGGTTACTCACCACGGCCTACTGAGTATTGTTGCTGACCATGTCCATCCTTTTATGACTACAGTTTCCCCATCTTCTGATGGCTCCTTCCAGCAGGATAATGCACCATGTGACAAAGCTCCAATCATCTCACCACTGGACAATGAGGTCACTGTACTCCAATGGCCTCCACAATCACCACATCTCATCCAATAGAGTGCCATTGGGATGTGGTAGAATGGGAGATTTGCATCATGGATGTGCAGCTGACAAATCTGCAGCAACTGTGTGATGTTATCATGTCACTATGGAGCAAAATCTCTGAGGAATGTTTTCAACACCTTGTTGTATCTATGCCACCAAGAATGAAGGCAAAAGGGGTCCAACCCGCTACTAGCAAGGGGGACCTAATCTGATCCTCATCATCATCATACATCAGAGGTAATAATTGTGAAGTGGAAGGAAAATGATAAATGATACAAATAAATATGTGAAAAGTGTGGGGGGATTTGTATTCAGCCCCTTTACTCTGATACCCCTAACTAAAATCTAGTGGAACTAATTCCCTTCAGAAGTCACTTGATTAGTAAATATCCACCTGTGTGTCATTTACTCTTGGTATAAATACAGCTGTTCTGTGAAGCCCTCTGGGATTTCTTAGAGAACCCTTAGTGAACAAGCAGCATCATGAAGGCCAAGGAACACACCAGACAGGTCAGGAATAAAGTTTTGGAGAAGTGTAAAACAGGGTTAGATTATAAAGGAATATCCCAAGCTTTGAACATCTCACCAAGACATGGCCGTCCATCTAAACTGACCAGCCGGGCAAGGAGAACATTCATCAGAGAAGAGCCAAGAGCTCCAAAGTAACTCTGGAGGAGCTGCAGAGATCCACAGCTCAGGTGGGAGAATCTGTCCACAGGACAACTATTAGTCGTGTTCTCCACAAATCTGCCCTTTATGGAGTGGCAAGAAGAAAGCCATTGTTCACACAGGGGTGACCTGTCAGGTGACTTAGCGGCCTGACAAGTCGTGCTCCATTCTCTACAATGGAACTGTTCTAATAGGAGCGACTCAAGTCAAACTCAACTCAAAGGTTCCTGTACTACTTTGGGGCAACTTCAGAGCGGCTTGCATTGACTTCTATACTGTATGGGGCGGTATCAGAGTCAGGCAACTTTGAAGCCCCCCCTGTGTGAACCGGCTCTAAAGGGACAAGGACTCCAGAATAATTTTAAAAAAAGTAATATCTTTTAACTCTACTCCAGATACTGCATGTAGTTACTTTCTAAAGCAAGTCACACACAATCAACAGCCAAATTGGTGATTGGGGAACCCTCTGAAGAGTCTTTTTGCTGATACCTGACATTCAAAAATCATTATCTAAAAATATTTTGAGGGTTGCATAGCGTTGACTAATTCTAAAGAGGACCACATCATCTTGATACACAAACTACAAAGATGAAAAAAAATGTGTGTAGAATTTTAACCACGAAAGCCTCCAATTTCCAATCTAATTACACTTTATTTCCTGTGGGATACTCTTCTAGAATGGAATCTCAGTGTAATGTAGGCAGGAACCGGGAAGAGATGGAAAAATGATGGTTAATTAAATCTAAGTCTTCCTTCTCTAGGAGCAGAAAGATGCCACCTCCATGGACAAGATCCTGAAGGAGCTGGATGAGAATGGAGATGGGGAGGTGGACTTCCAGGAGTTTGTCATCTTGGTGGCCTCTTTGATCGTGGCCTGAAACACCTTCTTCTGAGAGTGCAGCTGAGGCTCTCCGACCGTTCATTCCACCGCCATGGAGGAGACCCTTGTACAAAGACTGACGTCTCAATAAACTAGAAATGTATCCTTTAAATTGCTTCTATGTTTCTATTTTCTGCATCAATATATCTATAGAAAACCAATGACCATAATCCAATACCAAGTGTCCAGGTGTCATTGTTCTGGGACCCCCAACTGTCCAGGTGTCATTGTTCTGGGACCCCCAAGTGTCCGGGTATCATTGTTCTGGGAACCCCAAGTGTCCAGGTGTCATGGTTCTGGGACCCCAAGTGACAGGGCTTATAACCTTTTGTTAATGTAATGCCTCATATTCTCTTAGGTTTTTAGATGCATTCTGTTAAGTATAGGTCACATTACAGGTTAAAGACAAACATCGGCATGTGGCGTGACGTTGATGTTGACAAACGCAGATAAACAGTTCAATGAGGATGAGATGTACTATGAGGCCGGCCTGTACTGTGACTATTAGTTTGTCCAGGTAAAGATCACCGATTGTTCAGAACTCGCCTGAGGTGCCGGATCTCCGGGATTCATTATTGGAAGAGCAGACAGAACAATTCATTAATTCCCAGTAAGTACTGGTTTTATTTATCTTGTGGAATGGAGAACAGGAGCAGGCGGTAGACCTTTGGGTACAGAAAGATGCTCATATAAAGATTTATTGAGCCCGTTTGCCAAAATCATACATCCCGAGTAAAAAACATCCTCATTAGGCTGACATCATACTGTGTAGTCCGGGTGTAATCCTTGTAGCCCCTATCAGTGAGATGGAGAAGGCTTGTATATCTGCAGGATGGGATGGGGGTGGTCTATCATAGTTACATGATTGAGATTTAGTCATAATAGGCATTGGGGGGAACAGAACCAGCACAGTGATCTGTCACATAACAAAAATAGACAGAACCATAATCTGTACCACAGACCTCATTCTAGTGACTTTACAAAAGATACAATTTGCACTTTTTATGAGTTATAACTACTTTACAGATAAAACCAAAATTGGTTCCAATAACATTAATGAAAACCTGGCTTCCCAAAGCTCCTGATAGCTAAACAACACAGGTGGAACCGTGTCACATCTTTTTCCCTTTTCTTTTCGGTTTTCCATGGACCACAAAGTGTCAAGACTAGGCCTGGTGGACAGTGGTGGCCAATTATGTTCCCTGTGCCACCCCGGACACTCTAGGTGCAAACATAAAGCTTTGCCTGCCTAAACAATGCACATTTTGGCTTCATTTTTCTTGGGTTCTAGAAGGCCTTGCCCTGGTTTTGGGTGTAGCCAAGGTTCAGACTGTGGATGTAGTGGAGACTGCGGGTACAGAGGTGGTGCTGCAGAGAATGGGTGGCAGATGGGGATGCCAAGGCACAAAAGGGACTGCTGTGTAGATTAGTGGAAGTTGCAGGGGGCTACGGAGGTTTAAAGGTCTTACAGTTGTAGAGGAACGCTTCAGTACCTTTTAGGGAGCTGCAGGCACAAAAGTTCTAGAGGAACATGGACTTCGTGCTCAAGCACTGACATAACGTCCCACTTGATTTCAAATAGAGGATGCAGTCCCGTGATTATGGTTGCCAACTCATCACTTTAAACCCGAACACATATTAATTACGAAGGTTCTGTGGCTGATTAAGGTGGTAATTAAACTCTCTTGTGCCTTATCTGCATTTAATTAGCCTCAGAACCTGTGTAATTCAAAGGTGTTCAGGTTTAAAGTGATGAGGTGGCAACTCTACCCGTGATGTGTCATATGATGAAGTCACCACACTCCAGGTAAAACCCAGATGTGGCTGCCGGCAAAAGAAAAGACACCAACACTGGAACACAAGCCAACTGGAAGTCAATCGACCCTAACCCAAGCTCTCTTATTCTCCTGCTTATTCTGTAGACCATGGTGTTTAGATGAGCTGTTCAGGCAAGCATCAGTTCAGCCCCCAAACATCGCCCTTTCGAGTGTTTGCATGTTCTCCCGCCGAGCGCCCCACAATGCACTTGCGTGCCGCACAGTGCGTTTTTAACAGCTCTTCTTGGCTGAAGAAATGCACCTGACCAGCGGTCAGGTGCAAGGCTTTGCCCAGTCAGGGTAAAGAGCACTGTAAGAGCTCTGATTGGGCAAAGTTATAACTTTGTCCAATTATGGCTCAGAGCTGACCCAACACTATAAAAGGTTCCTTCCTGTGGAGATAGAGCTGGGCTCAGTGGTGAGAAGAATGTTTTAGCAAGCTAGTTAGGCCTCTTTCACACTACCGTGACTCCAAAGTCACGCAATTTTGCCACAATTTTGCGGCCGCGATATTAGGGAATGCCTGTGTAACTCCCATCAAAGTCAGACCAAAGTAGTGCAGGGACTACTTTGAAGTCGGCACGACTTGAAGTTGTACTAATAAGAATGGTTGTCATTGGAAATGATGGGGAACGACTTGTCATGTGACTTTGCAGTCCCAAGTCGCAGGACAAGACATTGGAGTGTGGATCACCTGTATAGAGGTATCAGTACAGAGCTGGGTGTGTCCACACAAGGAATATAATACACATAAAGGGGGTGGGGAGAGGAGGGGAGAGGAGGGGAGAGGAGGGTCTGACCAGATTTCAGTTCATATAAAAGTCTCCTCACACCTGTACCCAGCATAGTGTGTGCCGTCACATCGATCACCATGGTAAGTTATATTACCTATAGAGAGTTTATATTACCCGTCCTCACCCATCATCATTGTGTTCTCTTCTCCCCAGACTGCAATCCTCAAACCCACCAACAAAATGTTCTGTCTTCTGATCTTTCTGAGTCTCTTCTCTGCCTACAGCACCAAGGTGAGTAACCTACCTTTCCTCATTACCAAGGTGAGTGCCTACCTTTCCTCATTACCAGGGGGAGTACCTACCTCTCCTCATTATACAAGGGGAGTACCTATCTTTCCTCATTATACAGGGGAAGTACCTACCTCTCCTCATTGCTGAGGACAATAATACAATTGTTATTAATAGGAGGCATAGAAAACTGTGAATGTGGGGGGGGGGGGGGGGGCATTAGAGTGTAAGTTCCTCTGGTACAGAGACTGATGTGATTGGCTCAGTCATCTCTGTACAGCACTGCGGTATATGTCAGCGCTATATAAATGTATAATAATAATATTAGTGGATGGGGAGGTTGGAGATCAGATGATGGAACCTCCTCATATGTTTGTACAGGCCCTGTTGCTGGAGAAGGGTATACCGAATTTGGTGGAAGAAATTAATAAGATCTTAAACATGGGAGGAAATACGAACCCTTTGAACGTGCTGGAAAATCTAAATCCTCTCAAAGTAAGAAAATCATTTACATTATAAATGTGGACCCCCAAGTGTCATTGTTCTAGACCCCAAGTGTCTGGGTGTCATTGTTTTAGACCCCAAGTGTCAGTGTGTCATTGTTCTGGGCCCCAAAGTATAAAGGTGTCATTGTTCTGGGACCCCAAGTGTCAGGGTGTCATTGTTCTGGGACCCCAAGTGTCAGGGTGTCATTGTTCTGGGCCCCCAAGTATAAAGGTGTCATTGTTCTGGGACCCCAAGTGTCAGGGTGTCATTGTTCTGGGACCCCAAGTGTCAGGGTGTCATTGTTCTGGGCCCCAAGTGTCAGGGTGTCAATGTTCTGGGGCCCCAAGTGTCAAGGTGTCATTGTTCTGGGACCCTCAATTGTCAGGGTGTCATTGTTCTGGGATGCCAAGTGTCAGGGTCTCATTGTTCTGGGACCCCCAAGTGTCAGGGTGTCCTTGTTCTGTGCCGCCCAAGTGTCAGAGTGTCATTGTTCTGGGACCCCAAGGTGTCATTGTTTTGGGACCCCCAAGTGTCAGGGTGTCATTATTCTTGGGCCCCCAGATGTCAGGGTGTCATTGTTCTGGGACCCAACAAGTTTCAGGGTGTCATTGTTCTGGGGCCCCCAGGTGTCAGGGTGTCATTGTTCTTGGGCCCCCAAGTGTCAGGGTGCCATTGTTCTGGGACCCCCAAGTGTCAGGGTGTCAATGTTCTGGGACCCCCAAGTGTCAGGGTGTCATTGTTCTGGAACCCCCAAGTGTCAGATTGTCATTGTTCTGGGACCCCCCAAGTGTAAGGGTGTCATTGTTCTGGACCCCCAAGTGTCAGGGTGTCATTGTTCTATGTCCCCCTAAGTGTCAGGATGTCATTGTTTCTGGGAACCCCCAAGTGTCAGGGTGTCATTGTTCTGGGGCCCCCAAGTGTCAGTGTGTCATTGATTTGCACCCCCCAAGAGTAAGGGTGTCATTTTTCTGGGACCCCCATGTGTCAGGTTGTCATTGTTCTGGGGCCCCAAAGTGTCAGGGTGTCATTGTTCTAGGACCCCAATTGTTAGGGTGTCATTTTTCGGGGCTCCCCAAGTATCAGGGTGTCATTGTTCCGGGGCCCCAAAGTGTCAGGGTGTCACTGTTCTGGGACCACCGAGTATCAGGGTGTCATTGTTCGGGGCTCCACAAGTGTCAGGATGTCATTGCTCTGGGACCCCCAAGTGTCAGGGTGTCATTGTTCTTGGGCTCCCAAGTGTCAGGGTGTCATTGTTCTGGGACCCCCAAGTGTCAGGTTGTCATTTTTATGAGACCTCAAGTGTCAGGGTGTCATTGTTCTGGGGCTCCAAAGTGTCAGGGTGTCATTGTTCTGGACCCCAAGTGTCAGGTTGTCATTATTCTAGGGCCATTTAAAAGTCAGGGTGTCATTGTTCTGGGACCCCCAAATGTCAGGATGTCATTGATTTGGGGCCCCCAAGTGTCAGTGTGTCATTGTTTTGCAACCCCCAAGTGTCAGGGTCTCATGGTTCTGGGTCCCCCAAGTGTCAGTATGTCATTGTTCTTGGGCCCCCCAAGTGTCAGGGTGTCATTGTTCTGGGGCTCCAAAGTGTCAGGGTGTCATTGTTCTGGGACCCGCCAAGTGTCAGGGTGTCATTGTTCCGGGGCCCCAAGTGTGAGGGTGTCATTGTTCTTGGGCCCCAAAGTGTCAGGGTGTCATTGTTCTGGGGCCCCCAAGTGTCAGGATGTCATTGTTCTGGGATTCCCCAAGTGTCAAGGTGTCATTGTTGTGGGACCCCCAAGTGTCAGGGTGTCATTTTTCTGGGGCCCCCAAATGTCAGGGTGTCTGTTCTGGGAACCCAAGTGTCAGGATGTCATTGTTCTGGGACCCCCAAGTGTCAGGGTGTTTTTGTTCTGGGACCCCCCAAGTGTCAGGGTGTCATTGTTCTGGGGCCCCAAGTGTCATGTTGTCATTGTTCGGGGCCCCCAAGTGTCAGGATGTCATTGTTCTGGGACCCCCAAGTGTCAGGTTGTCATTTTTCTGGGGCCCCCCCAAATGTCAGGGTGTCATTGTTCTGGGGCTCCAAAGTCTCAGGGTGTTATTGTTCTGGGACCCCAAGTGTCAGGGTGTCATTGTTCTTGGACCCCCAAATGTCAGGTTGTCATTGTTCTGGGACCCCCCCAGTGTCAGGGTGTCATTGTTCTGCGGCCCCCTAAGTGTCAGGGTTTCATTGTTCTGGGAACCTACAAGTGTCAGGGTGTCATTGTTCTGGGACCCCCAAGTGTAAGGGTGTCATTGTTCGGGAATCCTCATGTGTCATGTTGACATTTTTCTGGGGACCCCCAAGTGTCAGGGTGTCATCATTCAAGGCCCCAAAGTGTCAGGGTGTCATTGTTCTGGGACCCCAAGTGTCAGGGTGTCATTGTTCTTGGACCCCCAAGTGTGAGGGTGTCATTGTTCTTGGGCCCCCAAGTGTCAGGTTGTCATTGTTCTGGGGCACCCAAGTATCAGGGTGTCATTGTTCTGGGCCCCCCAAGTGTCAGGGTGTCATTGTTCTTGGACCCCAAGTGTGAGGGTGTCATTGTTCTTGGGCCCCCAAGTGTCAGGTTGTCATTGTTCTGGGGCACCCAAGTATCAGGGTGTCATTGTTCTGGGGCCCCAAAGTGTCAGGGTGTCATTGTTCTGGGACCTTAATTGTTAGGGAGTCATTGTTCTGGGACTCCAATTGTTATTGTGTCATTGTTCTGGGACCCCCGAGTGTCAGGGTGTCATTGTTCTGGGACCCCCAAGTGTCAGGGCGTCATTGTTCTAGGGCCCCCAGGTGTCAGGGTGTCATTGTTCTTGGTCCCCCCAAGTGTCAGGGTGTCATTGTTCTGGGACCCCCAAGTGTCAGTGTGTCATTGTTCTGGGACACCAATTGTTATTGTGTCATTGTTCTGGAACCCCCGAGTGTCAGGGTGTCATTGTTCTGGGGACCCCCAGGTGTCAGGGTGTCATTGTTCTTAGGCTCCCAAATGTGAGGGTATCATTGTTCTGTGCCCCCCAAGTGTAAGGGTGTCATTGTTCTGGGACCCCCAAATGTCAGTTTGTCATTTTTCTGGGGCCCCCCAAATGTCAGGGTGTCATTGTTCTGGGGCTGCAAAGTGTCAGGGTGTCATTGTTCTGGGGCCCCCAAGTGTGAGGGTATCATTGTTCTGGGCCCCCCAAGTGTCAGGGTGTAATTGTTCTGGGGCCCCAAGTGTCAGGGTTTCATTGTTCTGGGACCCCCAAGTGTCAGGGTGTCATTGTTCTGTGCCCCCAAGTGTCATTGTGTCATTGTTCTGGCACCCCAAGTGTCAGGGTGTCATTGTTCTGGGACCCCCAAATGTCAGTTTTTTTATTTTTCTGGGGCCCCCCAAATGTCAGGGTGTCATTGTTCTGGGGCTGCAAAGTGTCAGGGTGTCATTGTTCTGGGGCCCCCAATTGTGAGGGTATCATTGTTCTGGGCCCCCAAGTGTCAGGGTGTCATTGTTCTGGGGCCCCCAAGTGTCCAGGGTGTCATTGTTCTGGGACCCCCAAGTGTCAGGGTGTCATTGTTCTGGGGCCCCCAAGTGTCAGGGTACCATTGTTCTGGGGCTCCAAAGTGTCAGGGTGTCATTGTTCTGCACACCCAAGTGTCAGAGATTCATTGTTCTAGGGCCACTTAAGTGTCAGGGTGTCATTGTTCTGGGACCCCCAAGTATCAGGTTGTCATTTTTTGGGGCCCCTAAGTGTCAGGGTGTCATTGTTCTGGGACCCCCAAGTGTCAGAGAGTCATTGTTCTTGGGCCCCCAAGTGTCAGGGTGTTATTGTTCTGGGACCCCCAAGTGTCAGGTTGTCATTGTTTTGGACCCCCCAAGTGTCATGGTCTCATTGTTCTGGGACCCTCGAGTGTCTGGGTGTCATTGTTCTGGGGCCCCCAATTGTCAGTGTGTCATTGTTTTGCACCCCCCAAGTGTCAGGGTCTCATTGTTCTGGGACCCCCGAGTGTCTTGGTGTCATTGTTCTGGCACCCCAAGTGTCAGGGTGTCATTGTTCTTGGACCCCCAAGTGTCAGGGTGTCATTGTTCTGGGGCCCCCAAGTGTCAGCTTGTCATAGTTCTTGGGCCCCCAAGTGTCAGGTTGTCATTGTTCTGGGACCCCCAAGTGTCAGGGGTGTCATTGTTCTGGGACCCCCAAGTGTCAGGGTGTCATTGTTCTGGGACCCCCAAGTGTCAGGGTGTCATTGTTCTGGGACCCCCAAGTGTCAGGTTGTCATTGTTTTGGGACCCCCAAGTGTCAGAGTGTCATTGTTCTGGGACCCCCAAGTGTCAGGGTGTCATTGTTCAGGGACCCCCAAGTGTCAGGGTGTCATTGTTCTGGGGCCCCAAAGTGTCAGGGTGTCATTGTTCTGGAACCCCCAAGTGTCAGGGTGTCATTGTTTCGGGGCCTCAAAGTGTCAGGGTGTCATTGTACTGTGCCCCCAAGTGTCAGGGTGTCATTGTTCTGGCACCCCAAATGTCAGGGTGTCATTGTTCTTGGACCCCTAGGTGTCAGGTTGTCATTGTTCCTGGGCCCCCCAAGTGTCAGGGTGTCAATGTTCTGGGGTCCCCAAGTGTCAGGTTGACATTGTTCTGGGGCCCCCAAGTGTCAGGTTGTCATTGTTCTGGCACCCCAAGTGTCAGGGTGTCAATGTTCTTGGACCCCCAAGTGTCAGGGTGTCATTGTTCTGGGGCCCCCAAGTGTCAACTTGACATTGTTCTGGGGCCCCCAAGTGTCAGGTTGTCATTGTTCTTGGGCCCCCAAATGTCAGGGTGTCATTGTTCTGGGGCCCCCAAGTGTCAGCTTGTCATAGTTCTTGGGCCCCCAAGTGTCAGGTTGTCATTGTTCTGGGACCCCCAAGTGTCAGGGTGTCATTGTTCTGGGACCCCCAAGTGTCAGGGTGTCATTGTTCTTGGGCTCCCACGTGTCAGGTTGTCATTGTTTTGGGACCCCCAAATGTCAGGGTGTCATTGTTCTGGGACCCCCAAGTGTCAGGGTGTCATTGTTCAGGGACCCCCAAGTGTCAGGGTGTCATTGTTCTTGGACCCCTAGGTGTCAGGTTGTCATTGTTCTTGGGCCCCCAAGTGTCAGGGTGTCAATGTTCTGGGGTCCCCAAGTGTCAGGTTGACATTGTTCTGGGGCCCCCAAGTGTCAGGTTGTCATTGTTCTTGGGCCCCCAAATGTCAGGGTGTCATTGTTCTGGGGCCCCCAAGTGTCAGCTTGACATAGTTCTTGGGCCCCCAAGTGTCAGGTTGTCATTGTTCTGGGACCCCCAAGTGTCAGGGTGTCATTGTTCTGGGACCCCCAAGTGTCAGGGTGTCATTGTTCTGGGACCCCCAAGTGTCAGGGTGTCATTGTTCTGGGACCCCCAAGTGTCAGGGTGTCATTTTTCTGGGACCCACAAGTGTCAGGGTGTCATTGTTCTTGGACCCCCCATATGTCAGGGTGTCATTGTTCTGGGACCCCCAAGTGTCAGGGTGTCATTGTTCTTGGGCTCCCACGTGTAAGGGTGTCATTTTTCTGGGACCCACAAGTGTCAGGGTGTCATTGTTCTGGGAACCCCAAGTGTCAGGGTGTCATTGTTCTGGGACCCCCAAGTGTCAGGGTGTCATTGTTCTTGGGCTCCCACGTGTAAGGGTGTCATTTTTCTGGGACCCACAAGTGTCAGGGTGTCATTGTTCTAGGGCCCCCAAGTGTCAGGGTGTCATTCTTCCGGGACCCCCAAGTTTCAGGTTGTCATTGTTCTAGGATCCCCAAGTGTCAGGGTGTCATTGTTTTGGGACCACCAGGTGTCAGGGTGTCATTGTTCTGGGGCCCCCAAGTGTCAGGGTGTCATTTTTCCGGGACCCCCAAGTGTCAGGGTGTCATTGTTCTGGGACCCCCAAGTGTCAGTGTCTCATTGTTCTGGGACCCCCAAGCATCAGATTGTCATTGTTCTGGGGCCCCCAAGTGTCAGGTTGTCATTGTTCTGCACCCCCAAGTGTCAGGGCGTCATTGTTCTGGGACCCTCAAGTGTCAGTGTCTCATTGTTCTGGGACCCCCAAGCATCAGATTGTCATTGTTCTGGGGCCCCCAAGTGTCAGGGTCTCATTGTTCTGGGACCCCCGAGTGTCTGGGTGTCATTGTTCTGGGACCCCCAAGTGTCTGGGTGTCATTGTTCTGGGACCCCAAAGTGTCAGGGTGTCATTGTTCTGGAACCCCCAAGTGTCAGGGTGTCATTGTTTCGGGGCCCCAAAGTGTCAGGGTGTCATTGTACTGTGCCCCCAAGTGTCAGGGTGTCATTGTTCTGGCACCCCAAATGTCAGGGTGTCATTGTTCTTGGACCCCTAGGTGTCAGGTTGTCATTGTTCTTGGGCCCCCAAGTGTCAGGGTGTCAATGTTCTGGGGTCCCCAAGTGTCAGGTTGACATTGTTCTGGGGCCCCCAAGTGTCAGGTTGTCATTGTTCTTGGGCCCCCAAATGTCAGGGTGTCATTGTTCTGGGACCCCCAAGTGTCAGGGTGTCATTGTTCTGGGACCCCCAAGTGTCAGGGTGTCATTGTTCTGGGACCCCCAAGTGTCAGGGTGTCATTTTTCTGGGACCCACAAGTGTCAGGGTGTCATTGTTCTGGGAACCCCAAGTGTCAGGGTGTCATTTTTCTGGGAACCCCAAGTTTCAGGTTGTCATTGTTCTGGACCCCCAAGTGTCAGGGTGTCATTGTTTTGGGACCCCCAGGTGTCAGGGTGTCATTGTTCTGGGACCCCCAAGTGTCAGGGTGTCATTGTTCTGGGAACCCCAAGTGTCAGTGTGTCATTGTTCTAGGGCCCCCAAGTGTCAGGGTGTCATTCTTCCGGAACCCCCAAGTTTCAGGTCGTCATTGTTCTAGGACCCCAAGTGTCAGGGTGTCATTGTTCTGGGACCCCCAAGTGTCAGGGTGTCATTTTTCTGGGACCCCAAGTGTCAGGGTGTCATTGTTCTGGACCTCCAAGCGTCAGATTGTCATTGTTCTGGGGCCCCCAAGTGTCAGGTTGTCATTGTTCTGCGCCCCCCAAGTGTCAGGGTGTCATTGTTTTGTGGCCACAAGTTTCAGGGTGTCATTGTTATGGGACTCCAAGTGTCAGGGTTTCATTGTTCTGAGACCCCAAGTGTCTGGGTGTCATTGTTCTGGGACCCCCAGGTGTCAGGGTGTCATTGTTCCGGGGCCCCCAAGTGTTAGGGTTTCATTTTTCAGGGACCCCCAATGTCAGGGTGTCATTGTTCTGGGAACCCCAAGTGTCAGTGTGTCATTGTTCTAGGGCCCCCAAGTGTCAGGGTGTCATTCTTCCGGGACCCCCAAGTTTCAGGTTGTCATTGTTCTTGGACCCCCAAGTGTCAGGGTGTCATTGTTCTGGGGCCCCCAAATGTCAGGGTGTCATTGTTCTGGGGCCCCCAAGTGTCAGCTTGTCATAGTTCTTGGGCCCCCAAGTGTCAGGTTGTCATTTTTCTGGGACCCCCAAGTGTCAGGGTGTCATTGTTCTGGGACCCCCAAGTGTCAGGGTGTCATTGTTCTGGGACCCCCAAGTGTCAGGGTGTCATTGTTCTTGGGCCCCCAAGTGTCAGGGTGTCAATGTTCTGGGGTCCCCAAGTGTCAGGTTGACATTGTTCTGGGGCCCCCAAGTGTCAGGTTGTCATTGTTCTTGGGCCCCCAAGTGTCAGGGTGTCATTGTTCTTGGACCCCTAGGTGTCAGGTTGTCATTGTTCTTGGGCCCCCAAGTGTCAGGGTGTCAATGTTCTGGGGTCCCCAAGTGTCAGGTTGACATTGTTCTGGGGCCCCCAAGTGTCAGGTTGTCATTGTTCTTGGGCCCCCAAATGTCAGGGTGTCATTGTTCTGGGACCCCCAAGTGTCAGGGTGTCATTGTTCTGGGACCCCCAAGTGTCAGGGTGTCATTGTTCTGGGACCCCCAAGTGTCAGGGTGTCATTTTTCTGGGACCCACAAGTGTCAGGGTGTCATTGTTCTGGGAACCCCAAGTGTCAGGGTGTCATTTTTCTGGGAACCCCAAGTTTCAGGTTGTCATTGTTCTGGACCCCCAAGTGTCAGGGTGTCATTGTTCAGGGGCCCCCAAGTGTGAGGGTTTCATTTTTCAGGGAACCCCAATGTCAGGGTGTCATTGTTCTGGGAACCCCAAGTGTCAGTGTGTCATTGTTCTAGGGCCCCCAAGTGTCAGGGTGTCATTCTTCCGGAACCCCCAAGTTTCAGGTCGTCATTGTTCTAGGACCCCCAAGTGTCAGGGTGTCATTGTTCTGGGACCCCCAAGTGTCAGGGTGTCATTTTTCTGGGACCCCAAGTGTCAGGGTGTCATTGTTCTGGACCTCCAAGCGTCAGATTGTCATTGTTCTGGGGCCCCCAAGTGTCAGGTTGTCATTGTTCTGCGCCCCCCAAGTGTCAGGGTGTCATTGTTCTAGGGCCCCAAGTGTCAGGATGTCATTGTTCTGGGACCCCCAAGTGTCAGTGTGTCATTGCTCTGGGGCCCCCAAGTGTCAGGGTGTCATTGTTCTGGGACCCCCAAAGTGTCAGGGTGTCATTGATCTGGGGCCCCCAAAAGTCATGTTGACATTGTTTTGTGGCCACAAGTTTCAGGGTGTCATTGTTATGGGACTCCAAGTGTCAGGGTTTCATTGTTCTGAGACCCCAAGTGTCTGGGTGTCATTGTTCTGGGACCCCCAGGTGTCAGGGTGTCATTGTTCCGGGGCCCCCAAGTGTTAGGGTTTCATTTTTCAGGGACCCCCAATGTCAGGGTGTCATTGTTCTGGGAACCCCAAGTGTCAGTGTGTCATTGTTCTAGGGCCCCCAAGTGTCAGGGTGTCATTCTTCCGGGACCCCCAAGTTTCAGGTTGTCATTGTTCTTGGACCCCCAAGTGTCAGGGTGTCATTGTTCTGGGGCCCCCAAATGTCAGGGTGTCATTGTTCTGGGGCCCCCAAGTGTCAGCTTGTCATAGTTCTTGGGCCCCCAAGTGTCAGGTTGTCATTGTTCTGGGACCCCCAAGTGTCAGGGTGTCATTGTTCTGGGACCCCCAAGTGTCAGGGTGTCATTGTTCTGGGACCCCCAAGTGTCAGGGTGTCATTGTTCTGGGACCCCCAAGTGTCAGGTTGTCATTGTTTTGGGACCCCCAAGTGTCAGGGTGTTATTGTTCTGGGACCCCCAAGTGTCAGGGTGTCATTGTTCTGGGGCCCCAAAGTGTCAGGGTGTCATTGTTCTGGAACCCCCAAGTGTCAGGGTGTCATTGTTTCGGGGCCCCAAAGTGTCAGGGTGTCATTGTACTGTGCCCCCAAGTGTCAGGGTGTCATTGTTCTGGCACCCCAAATGTCAGGGTGTCATTGTTCTTGGACCCCCAAGTGTCAGGTTGTCATTGTTTTGGGACCCCCAAGTGTCAGGGTGTTATTGTTCTGGGACCCCCAAGTGTCAGGGTGTCATTGTTCTGGGGCCCCAAAGTGTCAGGGTGTCATTGTTCTGGAACCCCCAAGTGTCAGGGTGTCATTGTTTCGGGGCCCCAAAGTGTCAGGGTGTCATTGTACTGTGCCCCCAAGTGTCAGGGTGTCATTGTTCTGGCACCCCAAATGTCAGGTTGTCATTGTTCCTGGGCCCCCAAGTGTCAGGGTGTCAATGTTCTGGGGTCCCTAAGTGTCAGGTTGACATTGTTCTGGGGCCCCCAAGTGTCAGGTTGTCATTGTTCTGGCACCCCAAGTGTCAGGGTGTCATTGTTCTTGGACCCCCAAGTGTCAGGGTGTCATTGTTCTGGGGCCCCCAAGTGTCAACTTGACATTGTTCTGGGGCCCCCAAGTGTCAGGTTGTCATTGTTCTTGGGCCCCCAAATGTCAGGGTGTCATTGTTCTGGGGCCCCCAAGTGTCAGCTTGTCATAGTTCTTGGGCCCCCAAGTGTCAGGTTGTCATTGTTCTGGGACCCCCAAGTGTCAGGGTGTCATTGTTCTGGGACCCCCAAGTGTCAGGGTGTCATTGTTCTGGGACCCCCAAGTGTCAGGGTGTCATTGTTCTTGGGCTCCCACGTGTCAGGTTGTCATTGTTTTGGGACCCCCAAGTGTCAGGGTGTCATTGTTCTGGGACCCCCAAGTGTCAGGGTGTCATTGTTCAGGGACCCCCAAGTGTCAGGGTGTCATTGTTCTTGGACCCCTAGGTGTCAGGTTGTCATTGTTCTTGGGCCCCCAAGTGTCAGGGTGTCAATGTTCTGGGGTCCCCAAGTGTCAGGTTGACATTGTTCTGGGGCCCGCAAGTGTCAGGTTGTCATTGTTCTTGGGCACCCAAATGTCAGGGTGTCATTGTTCTGGGGCCCCCAAGTGTCAGCTTGACATAGTTCTTGGGCCCCCAAGTGTCAGGTTGTCATTGTTCTGGGACCCCCAAGTGTCAGGGTGTCATTGTTCTGGGACCCCCAAGTGTCAGGGTGTCATTGTTCTGGGACCCCCAAGTGTCAGGGTGTCATTGTTCTGGGACCCCCAAGTGTCAGGGTGTCATTTTTCTGGGACCCACAAGTGTCAGGGTGTCATTGTTCTTGGACCCCCATATGTCAGGGTGTCATTGTTCTGGGACCCCCAAGTGTCAGGGTGTCATTGTTCTTGGGCTCCCACGTGTAAGGGTGTCATTTTTCTGGGACCCACAAGTGTCAGGGTGTCATTGTTCTGGGAACCCCAAGTGTCAGGGTGTCATTGTTCTGGGACCCCCAAGTGTCAGGGTGTCATTGTTCTTGGGCTCCCACGTGTAAGGGTGTCATTTTTCTGGGACCCACAAGTGTCAGGGTGTCATTGTTTTGGGACCACCAGGTGTCAGGGTGTCATTGTTCTGGGGCCCCCAAGTGTCAGGGTATCATTTTTCCGGGACCCCCAAGTGTCAGGGTGTCATTGTTCTGGGACCCCCAAGTGTCAGTGTCTCATTGTTCTGGGACCCCCAAGCATCAGATTGTCATTGTTCTGGGGCCCCCAAGTGTCAGGTTGTCATTGTTCTGCGCCCCCAAGTGTCAGGGTGTCATTGTTCTAGGGCCCCAAAGTGTTTGGGTGTCATTGTTCTGGGACCCCCAAGTGTCAGGGCGTCATTGTTCTGGGACCCTCAAGTGTCAGTGTCTCATTGTTCTGGGACCCCCAAGCATCAGATTGTCATTGTTCTGGGGCCCCCAAGTGTCAGGGTCTCATTGTTCTGGGACCCCCGAGTGTCTGGGTGTCATTGTTCTGGGACCCCCAAGTGTCTGGGTGTCATTGTTCTGGGACCCCAAAGTGTCAGGGTGTCATTGTTCTGGAACCCCCAAGTGTCAGGGTGTCATTGTTTCGGGGCCCCAAAGTGTCAGGGTGTCATTGTACTGTGCCCCCAAGTGTCAGGGTGTCATTGTTCTGGCACCCCAAATGTCAGGGTGTCATTGTTCTTGGACCCCTAGGTGTCAGGTTGTCATTGTTCTTGGGCCCCCAAGTGTCAGGGTGTCAATGTTCTGGGGTCCCCAAGTGTCAGGTTGACATTGTTCTGGGGCCCCCAAGTGTCAGGTTGTCATTGTTCTTGGGCCCCCAAATGTCAGGGTGTCATTGTTCTGGGGCCCCCAAGTGTCAGCTTGACATAGTTCTTGGGCCCCCAAGTGTCAGGTTGTCATTGTTCTGGGACCCCCAAGTGTCAGGGTGTCATTGTTCTGGGACCCCCAAGTGTCAGGGTGTCATTGTTCTGGGACCCCCAAGTGTCAGGGTGTCATTGTTCTGGGAACCCCAAGTGTCAGGGTGTCATTTTTCTGGGAACCCCAAGTTTCAGGTTGTCATTGTTCTGGACCCCCAAGTGTCAGGGTGTCATTGTTTTGGGACCCCCAGGTGTCAGGGTGTCATTGTTCCGGGGCCCCCAAGTGTGAGGGTTTCATTTTTCAGGGACCCCCAATGTCAGGGTGTCATTGTTCTGGGAACCCCAAGTGTCAGTGTGTCATTGTTCTAGGGCCCCCAAGTGTCAGGGTGTCATTCTTCCGGGACCCCCAAGTTTCAGGTTGTCATTGTTCTAGGACCCCCAAGTGTCAGGGTGTCATTGTTCTGGGACCCCCAAGTGTCAGGGTGTCATTTTTCTGGGACCCCAAGTGTCAGGGTGTCATTGTTCTGGACCTCCAAGCGTCAGATTGTCATTGTTCTGGGGCCCCCAAGTGTCAGGTTGTCATTGTTCTGCGCCCCCCAAGTGTCAGGGTGTCATTGTTCTAGGGCCCCAAGTGTCAGGATGTCATTGTTCTGGGACCCCCAAGTGTCAGTGTGTCATTGCTCTGGGGCCCCCAAGTGTCAGGGTGTCATTGTTCTGGGACCCCCAAAGTGTCAGGGTGTCATTGATCTGGGGCCCCCAAAAGTCATGTTGACATTGTTCTGGGGCTCCAAGTGTCAGGGTGTCATTGTTCTATAACCCCAAGTGTCAGGGTGTCATTGTTTTGTGGCCACAAGTTTCAGGGTGTCATTGTTATGGGACTCCAAGTGTCAGGGTTTCATTGTTCTGAGACCCCAAGTGTCTGGGTGTCATTGTTCTGGGACCCCCAGGTGTCAGGGTGTCATTGTTCCGGGGCCCCCAAGTGTTAGGGTTTCATTTTTCAGGGACCCCCAATGTCAGGGTGTCATTGTTCTGGGAACCCCAAGTGTCAGTGTGTCATTGTTCTAGGGCCCCCAAGTGTCAGGGTGTCATTCTTCCGGGACCCCCAAGTTTCAGGTTGTCATCGTTCTAGGACCCCCAAGTGTCAGGGTGTCATTGTTCTGGGACCCCCAAGTGTCAGGGTGTCATTTTTCTGGGACCCCAAGTGTCAGGGTGTCATTGTTCTGGGACCCCCAAGTGTCAGTGTCTCATTGTTCTGGACCTCCAAGCGTCAGATTGTCATTGTTCTGGGACCCCCAAAGTGTCAGGGTGTCATTGATCTGGGGCCCCCAAAAGTCATTTTGACATTGTTCTGGGGCTCCAAGTTTCAGGGTGTCATTGTTCTATAACCCCAAGTGTCAGGGTGTCATTGTTTTGTGGCCACAAGTTTCAGGGTGTCATTGTTATGGGACTCCAAGTGTCAGGGTTTCATTGTTCTGAGACCCCAAGTGTCTGGGTGTCATTGTTCTGGGACCCCCAAGTGTCAGGCTATCCTTGTTCTGGGGCCCCCAAGTGTCAGGGTGTCATTGTTCTGGGGCCCCCATGTGCCAGGGTGTCATTGTTCTGGGGCCCCCAAGTGTCAGGGTGTCATTGTTCTGGGACCCCCAAGTGTCAGGGTGTCATTGTTCTGGGACCCCCAAGTGTCAGGGTGTCATTGTTCTGGGACCCCCAAGTGTCTGTGTGTCATTGTTCTGGGGCCCCCAAGTTTCAGGGTGTCATTGTTCTGGGACCCCCAAGTGTCAGGGTGTCATTGTTCTGGGACCCCCAAGTGTCAGGGTGTCATTGTTCTGGGACCCCCAAGTGTCAGTGTGTCATTGTTCTGGGGCCCCCAAGTTTCAGGGTGCCATTGCTCTGGGACCCCTATGTGTCAGTGTGTCTTTGTTCTGGGACCCCCATGTGTCAGGGTGTCATTCTTCTTGGGGCCCCAAGTGTCAGGGTGTAATTTTTCTGGGACCCCCAAGTGTCAGGGTGTTATTGTTCTGGGACACCCAAGTGTCAGGGTGTCATTGTTATGGGACCCCCAAGTCTCAGTGTGTCATTGTTCCCGGACTCCCAAGTGTCAGGGTGTCATTGTTCTGGGACCCCCAAGTCTTAGAGTGTCATTGTTCTGGGACCCCCACGTGCCAGTGTGTCATTGTTCTGGGACCCCCAAGTGTCAGGGTGTCATTATTTTGGGGGCCCCAAGTGCCAGGGTGTCATTGTTCTGGGACCCCCAAGTGTCAGGGTGTCATTGTTCTGGGGCCCCCAAGTATCAGGGTGTCATTGTTCTGGGGCCCCCAAGTATCAGGGTGTCATTGTTCTGGGGCCCCAGGTGAACTCTTCAGCAGAGAAGCCCCCTTTCTATGTTGCAGTTCCCAGGCTCGGTGGATGAAAAGGGTGCAATGTAACGTTGTATTCAGTATATTGGAGGAATGATACTTTGTGTCTTCTCAGGGTCAGAATCAGAATCTGGGTTTAGGAAACCTTGGATAAAAACCGATACGGAGGATTACAATACAGAGAATTTTTGGGGCTTCCGATGCAACACCTCATGGCCATATACAATCAGAAGCACGAACCCCAAAAGTGAGGCCGGCTACGGAAGGTGCCGCTACGTCTCCCGACAACAACCAATTACATCGTATAAAATATAAAGGAATGAAAATTAATAATGAATGAAAATTACAAATTCAATAAAGGAGAACTAAAGGCAAAACCTTTTCTGTTATGTTTTTGGATAAAATAAGGGGGAGGGGCTACATCCTATTGGTAAGATTTCCCTTCACTTCCTTTTCCATATCCAAAACAGGATGTGAGAGAATATCCTCGGTGGCCCCATTGGAAGATTTTCTCTCCTATTCCTGTTCTGGTGACAATCCAAAGTTTTGCGAAGTTACTTTCAATGATCATGGTCACCAGGGCAAATATAGAGGAGGAATCTTCCTAATGGGGAAGACCATTCTCAGCTCTCACAGGAAGATTCCTTTCAGTAAGACCATACATGTAATCTGATTGTACAACCTTTGGGTCTTTGAATAACAATCTTTGTGGTGGCCGGTCCTCTTCTCATGATTACAGGGAGGAGTAATTATCAACTTATTGGGAGTGAACTTTGTGAAAGGTCAGGAAGATGTCCCCCCGGGCCATTGATAGAAAGTTCAATCATCATATAATTATAATTATTATTTCCAGAGGGTGAGATCGGGGAGATTGAATGACAACCGACTCTCAGTTCTGAAATCCAAAGCCCTCATTTTAATCTTCTGGTAACATTGTGACATTAAAATCCACCAATATCACATGGAGATTTATTACCATCATAACAAAAATAATTGCCGGTAGTTGGGGGAACTCTGGAACCTTCTATGTGGTGCAGTTTTGGCAGAAGGACCTGCAGCCATAGACCATAATTGGTCGCTCTTATTATTTTGGTGTTTACTCGGAGAGTTACTGTGGATCTTTTGTTTTCCTGTTTATTTATAGGGTAAAATGCTAACCATATCTTTCTGATCTGATCCATCCTCACTGCGAGGATTCCCTGTCCTATAGACATACTCATCATCCTGACCTATTCTGTGTCTGCATTCACATTTATTTACTAATGGACATGGGCGGATCGTTTCACTCTGAATTGAAATTCGGGGGAAAATTGTTTGTTATTCTGAAATTTGGATGTATCTGAATTTCAGAATTACAAAAATTAATTAATTTAAACGAATATGACGAACCAATATTTCCGACGAAATTCAAATTCAAATAGTATTCGAGTTACCGAAGAGAATAGAAAATAAAGGAATAGAAAAGAATATAATAGAAAATAAAAGAATAGAATATAATAAAGTACAACAGAGCAGAATACAAAATAAAAGAATAGAAAGAAATTGAATAGAAAAAAGGGGACAGAATAACAAATAAAAGAATAGAGTAAAACAGACTAAAATAGAATAGCAAATAAAGGAATAGAACAGAATAAAATAGAATATAACTGTAATGAAACGTCCCACACTCCGCTTGAGTGCTTTTGTCTTATACAGCTTCCTCCCAGTCTGAATATAGATATGAGATATTCCAACCGCTGACAACCAAGAACTAGACAGTACTCGTTTGGCTGCTGAACATTATTATTATATTATTATTATTATACAGGAACTTATATAGTACCAACAGTTTGCGCAGCGCTTAACAAAATGAAGGCAGACATTATAGTTACATTACAATTTGGTACAAGAGGAATCAGAGGGCCCTGCTCGCTAGAGCTTACAATCTAGGAGGGGAGTCAATTGATACAAAAGGTAATAGCTGTGGGGGATGAGCTGATGGAGAAAGTGAAACAGTGTATTAGTTAGAAGCAGCATAACCTTCTTTAAAGAGAATGGTTTTCAGGGATCGTCTAAAGATGGATAGATTAGGGGACAGTCGGACAGATTGGGGTAGAGAGTTCCAAAGGATGGGAGAAGCTCCTGAACATGAACTGTTTATTGAAACACAAGTACACAGAGGTAACACTCGGGACAATCCCCCCCTCCCTTTGCATTCAGGGCAGGGTAGACTGTCCAATCAGCAAGGAGAGCTGTTGGAGGAATTCCCCCCTCCCTCCTCACAGCAAATACACATACACATCCCATAATACTTTCTCCCAAGGCAGACAGACACAATAGAACAATGGAATACAGCCACACCCCCAAATGACCCAGCAGGGAGCACACCATAGTATGAGACAATATACAATATATACAGTTGTGCTCAAATGTTTGCATACCCTGGCAGAAAATGTGAAATGTTGGCATTAATATTGGAAAATATGACTGATCAGATTTTCAGATTTTTTTTTTAAGCATAGTAATCACATGAAGCCATTCATTATCACATTATTTTCTTGAAACCTTTTTAAATTGAAATGATAACAGAAATCACCCAGATGGCCTGATCAAAAGTTTATATACCCTGGAAGGTTTGGCCCTGCTACAGTCACAAAAGGTGGCACACACGGGTTAAAAATGGCAATTAAAGGTTAATTTCCCACAATTGTGGCTTTTTAAATCACAATTAGTGTCTGTGTATAAATAGTCAATGAGTTTGTTAACTCTCACATGGATGCACTAAGCAGGCTAGACACTAAGCCATGGGGAACAGAAAAGAACAGTCAAAAGACCTGCGTAACAAGGTAATGAAACTTTACAAAGATGGAAAAGGATATAAAAAGATATCCAAAGCCTTGAATATGCCAGTCAGTACAGTTCAATCACTTAATAAGGAGTGGAAAATTTGGGGATCTCTTGATACCAAGCCAAGGTCAGGTAGATCAAGAATCAAGAAAAATTTCAGCCACAACTGCCACAGGAACTGTTCGGGATACAAAGAAAAAACCCACAGGTAGCCTCAGGAGAAATACAGGCTGACCCTCTACATATCTCCCCCCCCGTTCCAGGCCAGGGGTCTGGACACCATGAATCAAGTGGCAATAGACCCGCATTCTAATGTACCTTTCCTGGTCTATGTACCACTACAAATTTGAAGTCCTGTAGAGGAAGGAACCACCAGGTGATTCTGGAGTTTTTGTCTTTATTTTGGGCCATCTATGTAAGGGGTGCATGATCTGAAACTAACTTGAAGGGTCGGCCCAACAAGTAGTAGCGGAGGGTATCCAAAGCCCATTTTATAGCAAGACCAGTGGTGTACTAAGTGGGGGGCATAGGGGGCAAGCCGCCCCGGGTGCCACACACTGGGGGGGTGTCAGGCCGGTGCCCCCCCTCCCTGTGACTGAAGCGGAGACAGCGGGCGGATTTAAGCAGCGCAGCGACACGGCGTGATGACAGGCAGCGGCAGGTAAGAACACAGTACACACATGGAGAGCCTGTAATGGCTTTGCAAATGGGGGGGTTTTGCCACACCCGAGTGACACCCATGTGACATCCGTCGGGGCACGCAAGACCCACAACAATCCCCTTCTCTCGTGGCCGCGCCGCAGCTCTGATCTGTCTCACACAGCCGAGCAGAGTGAAGCCGCCTCCCCCTCCTCCATGTAGTCTACACGTACTGTGCATAATGTCTGATTATCTGAGCCAAGGCCCGAGGTACATTATGGGTCTGAAGGGGGGGTCTGCACTGTAGGGGGGGCCTGTATTGTAGGGGGGCCTACACTGTAGGGGTGTTTGCACTGTAGGGGGGTCTGTATTGTAGCGGGGGTCTGCACTGTAGGGGGGTCTGCACTGTAGGGGGGTCTGTATTGTAGAGGGTTTGCACTGTAGGGGGATCTGCACTTTAGAGGGGTCTGTATTGTAGGGGAGGTTCTGTACTGTAGGCGGGGTCTGTACTGTAGGGGGGTCTGTAAGGGGGGTCTGTACTGTGGGGGGTCTGCACTGTAGGGGGGTCTGTACTGAATGGGGGGTGTCTGCACTGTAGGGGGGTCTGCACTGTAGGGGGGTCTGTGTAACATGCAGGTGGTCCAGAGATGTTAGGGGGGTGTCTGTTTAACATACAGGCATCCAGAGATGTGGGGCCTGTGTAATGTAAAGGGGTCAAGAGGTGCAGGGTGCTGTGTAATGTAAAGGGGTCCAGAGGTGCAGGGTGCTGTGTAATGTAAAGGGATCCAGAGGTGCGGGGTGCTGTGTAATGTAAAGGGGTCCAGAGGTACAAGGGATGTGTAATGTAAAGAGGTCCTTAGGTGCAAGGTACTGTTTAAGGTAAAGGGGTCCAGAGGTGCTGTGTAATGTACACAGTAGTGACAAAGAGATATTTAAGGATGCAGAGGTATGCAGGGGGCACAGTGGGGTGTTTATACATTTTAAGGTGAGGGGGTGCCAGATATAGGATCCTTCCCGGGTGCCAAATGCACTAGGTACGTCCCTGTGCGAGATACTCCCTTTCCACAATGGAATATTTCCTCTCAGCTAGCATGAGCTTCCGGCTCAAGTACACAATGGGGTGCTCATCCCCCCAACCATCTGGGACAGTACTGCACCCAGACCCAACTTTGAGGCATCTGTTTGTACCAGGAACTCTTTTTGGAAGTTCTTATGGAGCTACCAACACTGGTTCCTGGCACAAAGCTTGCTTCAACCGGCAGAACGCTGCTTCTACACTCCACTGAACAACAGTTGCGTTCTTTCTCTTGGTGAGATCAGTCAGAGGCGCTGCTAGACTGGCAAAGTTGGGGACAAACCTCCTATAATAGCTGACGATGCCAAGGAAAGAACGCACCTGTTTCTTTGTGAGTGGACAGGGCCCATATCTGGATAGCCTCCACCTTGTTTAGCTGGGGTTTAATCACACCCCTGCCTACAACATACCTCAGGTAGTGGGCCTCCTCCAACCCAACCTTGCTTTTTTCCGGGTTCACTGTGAACCCTGCCCTTCGGAGCGCATCCAAGACCAACTGGACCTTCAGTAAGTGACTCTCCCAGTCCTGACTAAAGATGACAATGTCATCAAGGTAGGCTCCTGAGAATTCCTGACAAAGTCCATGGCCCTCTGGAAAGTGGCTGGGGCCCCATGTAACCCAAATGGCATTCAGGCATATTGCCATAACCCCTCTGGTGTGGCAAATGCTGTTTTTTTCTTTATGCTCTGGGGAAAGTGGGATCTGCAAGTATCCCTCGGTCAAGTCAAGAGTGGTGATGTACCGGGCCGGTCCTAATCTCTCGATTTACTCATCCACCTGGGGCATGGGATACGTGTCTGGCTTGGAGACTTCATTTAACTTGTGAAAGTCATTGCACAACTGCCAGGTTCCATTTCGCTTGGGTTCAAGGACTATAGGGCTGGACCAGCTACTTGAAGACTCCTCAATGATCCCAAGGTCCAACATACTCTTAAGCCTCATACACATGATCGGATTTTCCAGCGGTAAATGTGTGATAATAGGCTGTTGGAGGAAAATCCGACCGTGTGTATGCTCCATCTGACAATTGTCGGATTTTCCATGGACAAATGTTATATCGCAGGTTTTAAAATTTTCCGCAGACAAATGTCTGTTGTCGGATTTTCCGAGCATGTGTACACAAGTCCGTCGGACAAAAGTCCAAAGTACAAACATGCATGCTCATAAGCAAGAATGAGCCAGAGGCGGTCGGTCTTGTAAACGAGAGTTCATAATGGAGAATTAACATTCGTGACGCGGCAAATTATGAAATCTGGAAATGCAGCGCACAATTCTCTTCTTATTTAATGGGATAATAATGAAGCTGCTTTGCTGGTGATGCTGATGGAGTTATTTCAAACGAATTTTCAAAGTCTTTTTTTTTCTAGTGATATCAAGAATAATATTAAAATGCTTTTTTTTTTTTTTTTTTTGGGCAAGTTACCACAACACCATTATCCCGTAGTTTTTAAGATCAATGATACAACTATGTTGGTGTTCCTTGTTAATTTTATATTGTATTTTTTTAAATGTAACTGCCTACTCCCAAACTGTCATTTGAAGTAAAACACATAGCCAAGTATTATTCTCCACAATTTTTTTATTGTGCGTTAAATAAAGAAAACAAATAAAATTAGACATGAGAGGCAACAAGCAATCCCAATCCCGACCATCCTCCTCTACTGCTTTCTTTAGCATTCCCTTTAAGGTTTTGTTTAAACGCTCCACTAACCCATCAGTTTGTGGGTGATACACTGAAGTCCACAAGTGTTTAATCTTAAACAGTTTACAGAGTTTCTTCATCCTTTTGACATGAATGGGGTACCTTGGTCTGTCAAGATCTCGGGAAGGAGCCCTGTTCTCATGAACATCTGAAACAACTCCCGTGCGATGACCTTGGTTCTGGTATGGATTTTTGGGGGGACTCCACTCCAATTTTGTTTTTTATTTTGGCGCGGGGTTCCTCTTAAAATCCATACCAGACCCGAAGTCTGGTATAGATTTTGAGGGGGACCCTATGATATTTTTTTTTTTAAATTTGGCCGGGGTTCCCCTTAATATCCATACCAGACCTGAAGGGCCTGGTATGGAATTTAGGGGGAGCCCCACGTCATTTTTTTTTAAATTTTGGTTCGGGGGTTCCCCTGTGGGGAATTCCCATGCCGTTTTTATCAATGAACTTTTATGTGTATTGTCAGACCGGCAATTCATTAATAGCCGCGAGTAGTTTTAAATGACTTCTTACATACTATAGACAACCCCCAGGTACAAAATTTAAAGGAATATTACACTTTTATTGTTTCACTTTTAGCATTATTAAAATGACTGCTCCCTAAACAACGGCCGTTTTTAAAACTTTTTTTGCATTGATCCATGTCCCCTGGGCAGGACCCAGGTCCCCAAACTCTTTTTATGACAATACCATGCATATAAGCCTTTAAAATGAGCACTTTTGATTTCTCCCATAGACTTTTAAAGGGTGTTCCGCGGCTTTCGAATTTGCCGCGAACACCCCAAATTGTTCGCTGTTCAGCGAACAGCCGATGTTCGAGTCGGACATGAGTTCAACTCGAACTTGAAGCTCATCCCTAATCACCATGCACACAGGTGACCCCGACCTGTTCCCTTGGTACCAGCTTTCTTGGCAACCCGTCCGATTGGAGCAGGGTGATGAAACTCCCAGAGTCAAGGAGCGCTACCACCTCCTATCCATTGACCCACACCACACACTCATGTGGATTCAGGCTGGTTGCAGCATATAATGCATGGGCATAAATGGAGCGATGACGACCCATGTCGCACTCTGTTGATTCTTCCCAACTTGGGCACTGGGCCACCAGATGACCCAGTTGATGGCAGGACCAACAGCGAACCTCACAGGGTTCCCCCTGGTTCCCTGGAATCTTAGGTCCTGGGGTGCTCCTGGCAGTTGTATTATACCCCCGAGCAGCCACCATGAGATCACCGGCAGCCACCCTGGTGCTGGAACGCACTTCTTTGAAATGTAAACCCCCTAATGTAACCCCCCTATGCAATCCCCCTAATGTAACCTGACCTGTGTAATCCCCCTAATGTAACCCCCCTGTGTAATCCCCCTAATGTAACCCCCCGTGTATATCTCCCCTCCCTACATTTACAGACCTCAGATCAGCGTGGCTCTGTCCACACAAATGTCCCTCCATCTAGTCTCTGTCAGCTCTGAGGAGTGCAGCCAGAACCTCTCCTTGCCTGCCTGTCACTCACAATAATAGGCAGTGCCGGTTCCTGGAGGACATGTGGGCACTGGGGGCACTGGGCTATGGGACTGCAGAGCTGTCTGCCTCTGCCTCACCATTCTTTCTCCTCCTCCCTCCCCGAACATTGCAGGGAGCTAAGGAGCCACAGCAGAGATACCGGAGTGCACAGGGGAAGGAGGAAGAGGAGAGAGCCATGGCACCTCTCTCAATCCAGTGCCGTGTGTCACCCCTCTGGCAGGTGTCTCCCAGGTGTGGCCTGCACCCCCCCAGTGACGCCACTGCGTGTCATGTTGGTGAGGTGCCATCATCATCTGTGCTGCTGCAAAATGTCAGTGTCATTTTAAGAGTCAATTTCATGTGTATGTGCCGCCCATTCTAATTTCTTGCCCTCTCGATTCTTGTCCCTGAGCTACTTACTATATCAAAAACAAAATAAGAAATATGTTTTTGCCTTAATATCTACCTTAAATCACTTTGCTAATTAAATATTGTACTTGATTGTAGCCTAAATACTGAACTTTGCACTTAAAACTGTCATTTTGTAACTTTTGGATATGCCAGTAAAAACTTGACGCTGCCAGTAAATGTTGGGTGTTGTGTCAGTAAATTTCAATCTGGTAGGTTGGCAACACTGCTGAACACCAAGGAAATTCAGTCTCCACAATGAAAGCCTAAACACAAGTATAAGTTCCAAAGAGTACTTACTAGTGTAGAGGAGGTCCCAAAAAGAATGGCTGAAGGAGGGAGAAGGGGGGGGAGACAGCGAAGCAGTCTCTCTCTCTCTCTCATGTGATGTTTCCCTATCAGGGTAAGGTGTACGAATGACACCAATTATGCCTCTCTCCATCCCGCGCCTTCTCCCTCCTTCAGCCATTCTTTTTGGGACCTCCTCTACACTAGTAAGTACTCTTTGGAACTTATGCTTGTGTTCAGCCTTTCATTGTGGGGACTGAATTTCCTTGCTGTTCAGTGATCTGCAATGGCGTCCCTAGGGGGGCATAGGGGGCCCTGACTCCCCCAACATTATGCTGTGCCCCACCATGTGCCCCCCCCTATTAAATTTTTTTTTTTTTTTTACAAAAAGTCAATGTCTAAGAGGGAGAGCGTCCCCAGTCAGCTCCTGCATGTGATTCCTCCCCCCTCCCTCTGCTCGATGACACTGCATAATGTGAGCGCTCACACAACCACGGCCACCCAATCTGCTCCTTCCCCTGCATCCTCATTGGCAGAGAGAAGAGCGAGTTGCAGGAAGGACTCCACCAGGACTCTCAGTTACTGAAAAAACAGACTGATTTCTCCTGTCCTTAGGATAGGAGAACCAGCCTGTAAATTCCAATAGATGCCAGACCAGCACTGTCAATAGCAGGGGCAGGACAGCAAGAGGAGGCTGGGGAAACCCACAGTGGCAAGACAACCTTTGCAACCCTGATAGTTCTCCCATTGCTTTGGAACCTTATATTTTCTTGGTATGCTGGTGACATATATCTCTTGTTGTCTGCCACCCTGGGGGGGGCCCAATACAGTAGGAAGGGAGCTCACTGCAGAACATGTGAAAGGGCCATTGTGGGGTCATATTAAAGGGCCCCAGGATATATATATATATATTGCATTTTATGGTTGCCCCCCTACTTTTGTCCCTGTCCCCCCATGTGCCCCCCCTAAATATGAAAGCTGGACATGCCACTGGTGATCTGCTTATGCAGCTCAAGGAGGGTATTGTTTGCAGAGCCTTAAAAGATTTGAAATGCCATCTGATCTTCGTGGGCTCTGCCTTTACTGTCCCCTCTTTCAAACTGACCCCTTGGTTAATCGCCCACAACGATTAGAAACACTAAATCTATATAGGAATTACCAACAACATAATAAATGAATTCCATTTTTTTCTTACTTATAGGATAATACAGGTTATTTCCCTAAACAGTAGATTCCAACAGCAAGCGTGCCACGGGTGCGTGTCTGGGCACTGTGGGGATAAAAATAAAGGGCGGCATTCACCATTCTCGGTCCTCCTGTTTACTGTCAGAATCATCAGATCATCCCCTCATTTTAGGGATGGAAGATCAAATTGGTTCTATTTTTTTCATTATCTAGAATTGAGGTGAAACTTTTTTGCCCTTCTCACTACCCTATACTCTTTAGTATTATTATTTTGAAACATTGTCAGGAAAGAAGCAAGTACCAGCCTCGCCAATATCACCGCTTTTCTACACACATGTGCGGTAGAGCGGTACCCTGGCGCATCTCTGGGCACAATACAGCTAAAAGGCTAATGTGCATGCGCTATTGAGGGAAATGGCGAATGCGCGTGCTCAATTCAGCAGAACGGCGAATGCGCGTACGCAATAGCGCACGCACAACCTGAGCCTCCCACTGCCTATGAAAAGCCACTCTGTGCCATGGCCAAGTTGCTGGTTTGTCTTTCAGCTTCCTGTGTGTTTCCTGCTTGTATCCTTTTTCTTGATTACTCGTTGTGACCCGGATTGACCTTGACTTACACTGATCTCTTCTTGCATCCGACTTTCGGCTTGCCTCTCGGACCTACTTGCCTCCTGTGTTTGACCCTCGGCCTGTCTTTGGTTATCCCTTCCTGTCTCCAGTGGTTGACCCTTGGCCTGCTCTCAGACTCTGCTATTTGTCTCCAGTGCTTGACCCCTGGCTTTTTCACAGACTTTGCCTGCAGTTATCTGTGTTTGACCCTCTGCCTATTTTATGGACTTCCTATTAGTCTTCAGCATTTAATCATCAGCCTGTTTACAGACCTGCTATCAGTCTCCAGCACAAGACTGTTCTGCCCATCTAAGAGACTCTTGCCAGTCATCGGTGTTTGACCCCCAGCCTGTTGTTGGACTAGCTGCTCATCTACCTCCCTGAGCTTCAGTATCTCCCAGTCCTGCACAGCTGTCTCCTTCCCGGTGACCTTCACGCAAGACCTGCCCTGCCTGCTGGTGACTCGTGCCTCTTTGTGCCCTTCACCCCCTGTACCATCTCCAGGAGTGGAGTGCGCTTAGTCGCAAGAGGTTACCGCTCTCAGAATCTCTTCCTTGGTGAGTACCCATATCTGACAACCATATCCAACATGTTGGTATTTTATCCTCTCTCTCTGGTTACCAAAGGTCTTCTCATTTTGTAAATCCTGGCTTCAGTTTAGAAATCAAAAATGAATACTTCTTGAACACAAGCATCCGGTTGGCATTCATCTTCAGTTCATCATTTTTTTGTATAATGTATGAATATTTTTCTATTAAATATACATAGGCATGTCCTATTGACATGCCATGCAATTTTATTTGTGGCAATTTTCAAACATAATCATTTACAATTGTTGTTTTTCTTATAGTATATATTACTTCATGCAACACTTTCAAAAACTCCAGAAGAAGCTCCTTTGAGCGAAACATGTAGAGTAAGAAGTGGTTGTACATGTCAAAAGAAGTAATACGTGATTCTTGTAAATGTTTATTGTGATTTTAAAGAATTGTTTAAATAAATGGTATATTTTGCTGAAATGATTGCTTATTCTATCCCTTGGTACCTTAAAAGTCCCGCCTGCCCCCCTCTTCCTCCATTTTGCTTCTTGTAACTAGGGATGAGCTTCGTGTTCGAGTCCAACCTATGTTCGACTCGAACATCGTGTGTTCGGCCGTTCGCCGAATTGCAAACGATATGGGCCATTTGCGCCAAATTCGAGTGATGCGTCATGGCCAATAATTCACTGCGGCATCGCAGTGCATTGCTGGCTGATGATTGGCCAAGCATGCACTATGACCCGCATGCTTGGCCAATCACAGCGCCGCCTGTACAAAGAGCTGTAATTGGCCAAAGCCAGGGTGGCTTTGGCCAATTATGGCTCAGGGGGTTTAGTACACGCCCCACACTATATAAGGCCGCCTGCGCGTCGGCCCTGTGTAGTGTGTTCCAGCGTTGAGAGAAAGAGACAGAGAGACAGACAATGTCATTTGATTTGAGTTAGATAGATTAAGCGGGACAGTCAGTCAGTTAGCTGCACTTACAGTGTATTGTGTATATATATATGCATCCCAGGTGTTGTATATATATATATATATATATATATATATATACATAAACTTCAGGTGGGTTACCCTCTTTTCTTTAATCTTGTTCAATCAAGACACCGTCAGGGTGGACTCCCAACCTTCCACCATGAATGTGAAACAAGAGGGGTTGGGGAGCGCTAAATAAGTGACCAAAAAATTAAATATATATATACCAAAGGAATCCTTAAAATGTGAGTAAATTCAAATGAAAAAATACCAGCCTGCCCATAAAAATAAACTTGAGTGAACAAAATTCATAAAACTGAATACCAGTGAACAATAATAATTGTGCAATCGTGACATGTGATGTCAAAAAAAATATTATAAAATAATTATATATCAAATATAAATTAGCATCAATAACAAAGTCCATCCAGAATTGGTGCAAGATCCTGATGTAAATCTTTGATAACAAAAACGTGAGCAGCAAAATCCCTTCACCATCACTGAAAAAGATTCACCAATGTGCTCATAGAAATGGATGTCCGCTTACCAGATGGAGTTGACCAATTTAATTAAAAAAAGGTCAAATAGGCTTTAGCAAGATATTGCTTGCTGCAATGGAGAAAAATATACCAAACTCTTGTCCTCACATCACAGGGTCTCACGCATGGGATATAAAATAGATGGAGAGGAACCGAACATAGTGTAATACCATTTATTAGGAATAAAAGTAAAAACAGAACATAGCCAAATGGCTACTCACATAGAAGGTGCCATCGCCCGGCACTGAGGCTGGAAAGCGTATCTAAGGATGGAGAAATCCGATCTGTGGGAGAAGTTTCCCGGATAATCACGGCAGCAGCGTGCGTTCCACCCTCGACGGACAGACAAACCACGGAGGCCGGAAGTGATGTAATTGCGTGACCAAGTACCGCCTCGACGTACGTTTCGTTTTACACGTCTTCAGGAAGCGTCTTCTTCTTCCTGAAGACGTGTAAAACGAAACGTACGTCGAGGCGGTACTTGGTCACGCAATTACATCACTTCCGGCCTCCGTGGTTTGTCTGTCCGTCGAGGGTGGAACGCACGCTGCTGCCGTGATTATCCGGGAAACTTCTCCCACAGATCGGATTTCTCCATCCTTAGATACGCTTTCCAGCCTCAGTGCCGGGCGATGGCACCTTCTATGTGAGTAGCCATTTGGCTATGTTCTGTTTTTACTTTTATTCCTAATAAATGGTATTACACTATGTTCGGTTCCTCTCCATCTATTTTATATCCCATGCGTGAGACCCTGTGATGTGAGGACAAGAGTTTGGTATATTTTTCTCCATTGCAGCAAGCAATATCTTGCTAAAGCCTATTTGACCTTTTTTTAATTAAATTGGTCAACTCCATCTGGTAAGCGGACATCCATTTCTATGAGCACATTGGTGAATCTTTTTCAGTGATGGTGAAGGGATTTTGCTGCTCACGTTTTTGTTATCAAAGATTTACATCAGGATCTTGCACCAATTCTGGATGGACTTTGTTATTGATGCTAATTTATATTTGATATATAATTATTTTATAATATATTTTTTTGACATCACATGTCACGATTGCACAATTATTATTGTTCACTGGTATTCAGTTTTATGAATTTTGTTCACTCAAGTTTATTTTTATGGGCAGGCTGGTATTTTTTCATTTGAATTTACTCACATTTTAAGGATTCCTTTGGTATATATATATTTAATTTTTTGGTCACTTATTTAGCGCTCCCCAACCCCTCTTGTTTCACATTCATGCATTTATGGAATTTTTTTCATTTTTTGCTTAGGGTGTAGCTGCTTCACTCATTTTTTCTTTTTTACATTATTTTTATCTGGCGCGGAATTATTTATTATTTATTCACTTCCACCATAAATGGATAAAGAAAAAACGGGGATCGGTGCTTGATGCAAAAAATTATCCTTTACTGGAAATATTTCAGTTACATAGTATAATGCAAGCCACTGTACAGTTCCGAGCGCATCTCGCTCTTCGTCAGGCTTTTCTGGCTGTGTGTGAAAAGCCAAATCACAAACATTCTCTTATCCACACCCAGCTTACCCCACACATGTGTTAGCTTAACTAATTACAAAAAGCTACTAACAAATAATTAACCCCTATTGTATAAACCGAACACAGTAAAATATCTTGATTTCCCACTACAAAATTATTTACATATATTAATCCTTCTATCATATGTCATCTTTCATCAATACGAAGTTAAGGAAGAAATAAACTTTCTCATATACTAAAATATAGATCTCATTCAGAAAATATCACAAATATAATAATATTCTTGATCGTGTCTCAGATCTCATCACAGATTCCAGCTGATATTCTGTTATTTAATAATCCCAACGGAAGTTCATTCCAATCGATCTAAAGGAGTATGATATATATATAAACCATAATTACAATCACTGTATACCTAATATCCAAGCCCTATACAAACAGGTATAAGTCATAGTCCCTGTTCATACCATCAGGATACAGGGACTGTAACTTATTGATCCACCAAACCTCACGTTTTTTCAATTTTAGAATTCTATCACCCCCTCTTTTGTCACGAGGAATTTCTTCCAATACCATGAATCGTAAGTCGGTGTCCCTGTGTCCCATCATAGTAAAGTGACGTGACACAGGGAGACCTGACTGAGGATGCCGGATCGTACTGCGATGCTGTGCAATGCGATCTTTAATTTTTTTTTTTTTTTTGAGTAAGTTACCTTCATTCAAAATGGATACAAATGGTTCTACATTTTCATACACCCAGGAAGAGACCAAACACATCATGTCTCAGAACTCAGGATCCAGGAATTTCCTAACGGGCAATACCCCGGTTTATAACTCTCGCACATGGGAGAAATTGAGAAGGAAACATACATCCTTGAAACTACATGGACTAACTCTAGCTGAGTACCATCGGGTACAACGGATTCCGAGAGGCTTGAGGGTAAGACTGGCCCCTACCCTATTCAGCGATAACGATGAATTTAAGAGCACATTCATGCAGATCCTGAACAAATGTTCATTTGATTTAATGACTTTGACCATTTCATTTATACACAAAGAATTATCTTCTCTATCAGAACAACTTACTAAGATCGAATCTGATCTACGTACGGCAATGACCGTGGAGGAATTTAACAGATGCAAAGAGTTGGCTGATGAGAATATCAACAAATATCTTTTTGAATTGGAAACCAGAAAACGCAATAAATTTGATCGGGACATCAAAGATTATGAAAGGAATCAGGTATATCGGTGGCCGCATCCCTACAATCGACGAGGTCGCAATAAATATGGTAACCAGAGGAGGGATATATCCGATAATTCATCTGCTAATACAGACACCGATTCCTCATCGAGTTTTTTGCAAGCAGATCGGAGAGATTTGTCTACCATTCGGATGCAAACCAGGTCCCGTTACAACAGAGAGGGGAGTCGAGACACATATCGCAACACACGAGGCAACCGTGGTCGATCAAGGGAGATTTAGTACATAACATCTCCAGGCGGGTCTTATCATCAGAAGAGGTAGGACTGTTTAACCGCGGTTTATCATATTGTCCTAAAAGTCATCTAGATCCATTTCAGTTAGATCAAGATCTGTATCGCCTATTTCGTAACATTAGATGGAAGGTCCATTTTCTTCATAAGCCATTTGCTCAGAATGAGACAGTTGAAGGGAGATTGAATAATAAAACCTTAGGATTAATAATGAAATCTAAATCTGTTCCCCCTACTACCTATGTACCGGTTGAGATGTTTGTACAAGAGGTTACCCGAGATGTGAAACGTCTGATACAACAAGTGGGCTTTAAAGACCATGTACCTAATAATCTGTCCCCCCATGAAAGAGTGGCATTGCAAGAGTTAACTAAGCGGAGAGACATTATTTGTAAACCTGCGGACAAAGGGGGTTCGGTGGTTATTATGGATCCTCAGGCATATGAGAATGAGATCAAGCGCCAATTGGATGATGACACAGTATATAAACCCCTACACTCAGACCCCACATGGAGTATTAAAAAGACTCTAGAAACTATTGTAAAACCAGCATTTAAGGAAGGGTTAATCTCACATGATCTTCATGATTTTTTGTTACCAACACATACCCGTATCCCGGTCCTATAAATACTCCCGAAAATTCACAAGAACAAACACTCTCCACCAGGACGCCCGATTGTATCAGGGAGAGACTCGGTTTTTGTACCTACGGCCAAGCTATTAGACAAAGTGCTATCTCCGTTAGTTAGAAATACCCCATCCTATATCAAGGACTCTGGTGACTTTCTATCTAAAATTAGGGGCCTACCACAAATCCATGAAGAATTTATCCTTGTCACTTGGGATGTAACAAGTTTATATACATCAATTCCACATGGAGCCGGTGTTAAAGCAGCGATCAACCTTATCAAGGACTGTCAGGAGTATTCGGATGCTCAGATTTCTTTTTTTGAGAAATTATTTAATTTGGTTTTGCATAACAATTATTTTCTTTTCAGGGATCAATACTATGTGCAACTGACGGGAGTTGCTATGGGTTCCAATGTTGCCCCGCCATATGCATGCTCTTTTATGCATAATTTTGAACAGAGCAATATTTTTGTCAATGAGAATTTTCAGAAGTATTGCGCCACCTGGTGGCGCTATATAGATGATATTTTTGCCATATGGCAGGGCAACATTGAATCACTCAAGGCTTTTGATGAGACTATAAATAGTTTTTCACCAAATATCCAGTTTAAAATGTATATCGGTGGGGACTTGGTTCCCTTTTTGGATACACGAGTATACATTAAACAGTCACGGATTGAAACGGATATATATACTAAACCCACGGATAGGAATCAGCTGTTAAGATATGACAGCTACCATCCCCCCATGTCTTTGGCTCTATCATTAGAAGCCAATTGCTCAGAGTAATGCGGATTGTGAGTGACACTGCAATAAGGGATCAAAGGCTAGATGAGATGTGTTGTAAATTTAAGGAGCGGGGTTATCCAGAAGGTTTGATTAGACATGAACTAAATAGAATTTTGAAGCCCATTAGTAGCTGCCAACATAAAAGATACCAATCTGACAGACCTAGGATCCCATTTGTCTTTCAATTCAATAGTTACAGTGATAAAATCTTTAATGTACTGAGGAAACATTGGGCAATATTAAAACGATCATATCCACAGATAGAAGAATTTCAACAAACCCCTATGAAGTCTTACCGGCGCAATAAAACTTTGCGCAATTTTTTGGTGCGATCTGAATTCAAATCGGAGTGTCAGGAGGAGAAAAGAACAACTTTTCTCGGTAAGAAAAGGAAGGGTTGTTATCCCTGTCTTAACTGCATCCAGTGTAATTTAATGCTTAAAGGCAATCATTTCCTCCATCCTGTAATGAAGACTAAGATAACAGTAAATGGTTTTTACACATGTCAGTCGTCATATGTGATCTACATCCTCATGTGCCCATGCAATCTGCTTTATGTAGGCGAGACGACCCAAACCATTAAAGATCGCATTGCACAGCATCGCAGTACGATCCGGCATCCTTAGTCAGGTCTCCCTGTGTCACGTCACTTTACTGAGATGGGACACAGGGACACCGACTTATGATTCATGGTATTGGAAGAAATTCCTCGTGACAAAAGAGGGGGTGATAGAATTCTAAAATTGAAAAAAACGTGAGGTTTGGTGGATCAATCAGTTACAGTCCATGTATCCTGATGGTATGAACAGGGACTATGACTTATACCTGTTTGTATAGGGCTTGGATATTAGGTATGCAGTGATTGTAATTATGGTTTTTATATATATCATACTTCTTTAGATCGATTGGAATGAACTTCCGTTGGGATTATTAAACACCGCTTATCGGCGTATAACACGCACCGGCGTATAACACGCACCCCAAGTTTAGGAGAGAATTTTAAGGAAAAAAAATCTTAGGAGGGAAGTTTAAGGAAAAAAAACTTACATTAAAATGCCCATCAATGCAGCGTTATCGTGTCCATCTGCAGCCTTGTCAGTATCAGTGCAGCCTTGCCCCAGTGCAGTCTTGTCAGTGCAGACTTGTCAGTGCAGACTTGTCAGTGCAGCCTTGTCAGTGCAGCTTTGTCAGTGCAGCCTTGTCAGTGCAGCTTTGTCAGTGCAGCCTTGTCAGTGCAGCTTTGTCAGTGCAGCCTTGTCAGTGCAGCTTTGCCCCAGTGCAGCTTTGTCAGTGCAGCCTTGTCAGTGCAGCTTTGCCCCAGTGCAGCCTTGCTTCAGTGCAGCCTTGTCAGTGCAGCCTTGCCTCAGTGCAGCTTTGCCCCAGTGCAGCCTTGTCAGTGCAGCCTTGCCTCAGTGCAGCTTTGCCCCAGTGCAGCCTTGCCCCAGTGCAGCCTTGCCCCAGTGCAGCTTTGTTAGTGCGGGTTTGCCCCAGTCCAGCCATGTCAGTGCAGCTTTGTGCACTCCGTGTAGATTCAAAAAATGGCGCCGAGACTGCAGGGAGCCGAGATACACATACCCGAGTGTTCTCTGCTTTTTTCGCTCACAGTCACGCCCAGTCCCGCCCTATGATGGATATAACACAAGTCCAGGGGCGGGACTGGGCATGACGGCGGCGCCGGAAAAAGCCGAGAACACTCGGGTATGTGTATCTCGGCTCCCTGCAGTCTCGGCGCCATTTTTGAATCTACCCATGGCTGTGTATGTCGGCGGCGACCGCGGCAATTGCCGCGATCGCTGCGATGACACAGAAATTGGCGGGGATCGGCCTATAACACGCACCCACGATTTTCCCCTGATTTTCAGGGGAAAAAAGTGCGTGTTATATGCCGATAAATACGGTAACAGAATATCAGCTGGAATCTGTGATGAGATCTGAGACACGATCAAGAATATTATTATATTTGTGATATTTTCTGAATGAGATCTATATTTTAGTATATGAGAAAGTTTATTTCTTCCTTAACATCGTATTGATGAAAGATGACATATGATAGAAGGATTAAAATATGTAAATAATTTTGTAGTGGGAAATCAAGATATTTCACTGTGTTCGGTTTATACAATAGGGGTTAATTATTTGTTAGTAGCTTTTTGTAATTAGTTAAGCTAACACATGTGTGGGGTAAGCTGCGTGTGGATAAGAGAATGTTTGTGATTTGGCTTTTCACACACAGCCAGAAAAGCCTGACGAAGAGCGAGATGCGCTCGGAACTGTACAGTGGCTTGTATTATACTATGTAACTGAAATATTTCCAGTAAAGGATACTTTTTTGCATCAAGCACCGATCCACGTTTTTTCTTTATATATATATATATATATATATATATATATATATATATATATATATATATATATATATATATGCTGGTGTTCTTCTGATCCTATTAGTAACACAGTCAGGCAGCTACAGTATTTACAGTTAGCGCAGTGCGACCTCTGCACAGTGTTCAGCTAAAGCTACAAGTTAGTGTAGCGCGACCTCTGCACTGTGTAAAGCTAAAGCTCCAAGTTAGTGTAGTGCGACCTCTGCACAATGTTCAGCTAAAGCTACTTGTAGAAGGTTGGTGTTGTTTTCCTGATCCTATCACTACCGCAGGCAGCTACATTATTTACACGTTAGTGTAGTGCGACCTCTGCACAGTGTTCAGCTAAAGCTACAATTTAGTGTAGTGCGACCTCTGCACGGTGTTCAGCTAAAGCTACAAGCTAGTGTAGTGCGACCTCTGCACTGCCCCCTCTTCCTCCATTTTGCTTCTTGTAACCAAGTTAGTGTAGTGCGACCTCTGCACAGTGTTCAGCTAAAGCTACAAGCTAGTGTAGTGCGACCTCTGCACAGTGTTCAGCTAAAACTACAAGTTAGTGTAGTGCGACCTCTGCACAGTGTTCAGCTAAAGCTACAAGTTAGTGTAGTGCGACCTCTGCACAGTGTTCAGCTAAAGCTACAAGTTATTGCAGTACGACCTCTGCACAGTGTTCAGCTAAAGCTACAAGTTAGTGTAGTGCAACCTCTGCACAGTGTTCAGCTAAAGCTACAAGTTAGTGTAGTGCGACCTCTGCACAGTGTTCAGCTAAAGCTACAAGTTAGTGTAGTGCGACCTCTGCACAGTGTTCAGCTAAAGCTACAAGTTAGTATAATGCGACCTCTGTACAGTGTTCAGCTAAAGCTACAAGTTAGTGTAGTACGACCTCTGCACAGTGTTCAGCTAAAGCTACAAGTTAGTGTAGTGCGACCTCTGCACAGTGTTCAGCTAAAGCTATAAGTTAGTGTAGTGCGACCTCTGCACAGTGTTCAGCTAAAGCTACAAGTTAGTGTAGTACGACCTCTGCACAGTGTTCAGCTAAAGCTACAAGTTAGTGTAGTGCGACCTCTGCACAGTGTTCAGCTAAAGCTAAAAGTTAGTGTGGTGCGATCTCTGCACGGTGTTCAGCTAAAGCTACAAGTTAGTTTTTTGTGAGCTCTGTCCGGTGTTCAGCTAAAGCTACCTGTAGAAGGTTGGTAGTGTTTTCCTGATCCTATCACTACCGCAGGCAGCTACCTTATTTAAACGTTAGTGTAGTGCGACCTCTGCACAGTGTTCAGCTAAAGCTACAATTTAGTGTAGTGCGACCTCTGCACGGTGTTCAGCTAAAGCTACAAGTTAGTGTAGTGCGACCTCTGCACAGTGTTCAGCTAAAGCTACAAGTTAGTGTAGTACCACCTCTGCACAGTGTTCAGCTAAAGCTACAAGTTAGTGTAGTGCGACCTCTGCACAGTGTTCAGCTAAAGCTACAAGTCAGTGTAGTGTGACCTCTGCACAGTGTTCAGCTAAAGCTACAAGTTAGTGTAGTGCGACCTCTGCACAGTGTTCAGCTAAAGCTACAAGTTAGTGTAGTGCAACCTCTGCACAGTGTTCAGCTAAAGCTACAAGTTAGTGTAGTGCGACCTCTGCACAGTGTTCAACTAAAGCTAAAAGTTAGTGTGGTGCGATCTCTGCACAGTGTTCAGCTAAAGCTACAAGTTAGTTTTTTGCGAGCTCTGCCCGGTGTTCAGCTAAAGCTACCTGTAGAAGGTTGGTGGTGTTTTCCTGATCCTATCACTACCGCAGGCAGCTACCTTATTTAAACGTTAGTGTAGTGCGACCACTGCACAGTGTTCAGCTAAAGCTACCTGTAGAAGGTTGGTGGTGTTTTCCTGATCCTATCACTACCGCAGGCAGCTACATTATTTACACGTTAGTGTAGTGCGTCCTCTGCACAATGTTCAGCTAAAGCTACAAGTTAGTGTAGTGCGACCTCTGCACAGTGTTCAGCTAAAGCTTCAAGTTAGTGTAGTGCGACCTCTGCACAGTGTTCAGCTAAAGCTACAAGTTAGTGTAGTGCGACCTCTGCACAGTGTTTAGCTAAAGCTACCTGTAGAAGGTTGGTGTTGTTTTCCTGATCCTATCACTACCGCAGACAGCTACATTATTTACACGTTAGTGTAGTGCGACCTCTGCACAGTGTTCAGCTAAAGATACCTGTAGAAGGTTAGTGTTGTTTTCCTGATCCTATCTCTACCGCAGGCAGCTACATTATTTAAACGTTAGTGTAGTGCGTCCTCTGCACAGTATTCAGCTAAAGCTACAGGTTAGTGAAGTGCGATCTCTGCACAGTGTTCAGCTAAAGCTATCTGTAGAAGGTTGGTGTTGTTTTCCTGATCCTATCACTACCGCAGTCAGCTACATTATTTACACGTTACTGTAGTGCAACCTCTGCACAGTGTTCAGCTAAAGCTACCTGTAGAAGGTTGGTGTTGTTTTCCTGATCCTATCACTACCGCAGGCAGCTACATTATTTACACGTTACTGTAGTGCAACCTCTGCACAGTGTTCAGCTAAAGCTACCTGTAGAAGGTTGGTGGTGTTTTCCTGATCCTATCACTACCGCAGTTAGCTACATTATTTAAACATTAGTGTAGTGCTTCATCTGCACAGTGTTTAGCTAAAGCTACAAGTTAGTGTAGTGCGACCTCTGCACAGTGTTCAGCTAAAGCTACCTGTAGAAGATTGGTGGTATTCTCATACTAATAATACTAAAGGCAGGCAGTTGATTTTGCTAGCTGCAGTATTAGTATATATATATATATATATATATATATATATATATATATACATATACATATATCCCAGCTTAGTGCAGCTACATCTCACTGCAGGCCATTAGTATGTCTGGAAGGCCAACAAGGAGAGGCAGACAGTAACAAGCCAATAAAAGAGGGCAAGCAGGCTCTGTGCCTAGAGGCAACAGTGCTGGTCATGGACACGGTGCATTCTCATCAGCACATGGCCGTGGAACATGCTTGGCCTTTTTTTCGGCAGCTGGCCGTGTTGAGCCGCAACATGCGGAAGACTTGGTCGAGTGGATGACCAAGCCGTCCTCATCCTCCTCATCCTCTCTCACCCATGCTCAGGGTACTTTGTCTGGCAAAGCAGCTGCCAACGCGGCCTCTTCCCTCGGCTCAATGGCATCAGTGACTCCTTCCCTAGCCCCACTATGTCCTCCTGAGGAGTCCCTCGAACTGTTTGACCACAGTGTTGGGTACATGCTCCAGGAGGATCCCCAATGTTTAGAATTCTCTGATGATGATACTGAGCTAGATGAAGGCAGTAACGTGAGCACGGACAGAGGGGGGACCCAAGAAGGACAGCAATCTGGCAGTGATGTTCCCCCTGCTGCAGCATACTGCCAGGTTTGCTCCAGTGATGAGGAGGGAGGGGATGATGAGGTCACTGACTCAATGTGGGTGCCTGATAGGAGAGAGGAGGAGGAGGCACATCACCAATGAGGCAGGATGACCTCCAGGGGCCAGCCTAAGGGCAGCACACTGACTGCATCACACCTCAGAGCTCCGCATGTGCAGGGCGCTGCTGTTTCTGTGCGTTATTCCAAAAGTTCTTTGGCGTGGGCCTTTTTTGAGACGAGTGCATCAGATGGCACCGCTGCTATTTGCAACATATGTCTCAAGCGTATCTCGCGTGGCCAAAACATCTCCCACTTGGTCACCACATGCTTGACCAGACGTATGTTGACCTGCCATGCAGTTCGTTGGCAAGCGTACCTAAAAGACCCACACCAAAAAAGAAAGATGACCTCTCCTTACTCCTCATCAGCTGGGATCTCCAACCCCACTATACCTTCAGTCCTCTCTGAGACCTGCACTGAGAGGAATGAAGGTGTAGAATTAGGTGTGTCACAGCCAAGTACTTGCGGGCAATCTGCTATCGGTACACTGACGTCAGAATGTACTAGGCAAACTTCCCTGCCCCAGCTGTTGCACCGCAAAAAGAAGTTCACTCCCAGCCATCCATATGCCAAGCGGTTGAATGTTAGCTTGGTAAAATTGCTAGCACTTCAACTGCTACCTTTTCAGTTGGTAGACTATGCCCCCATTCTGTGATTTTGTGGAATGTGCGGTTCCTCAGTGGCAGGTTCCCAAACGCCACTTTTTCTCATGGAAGGCGATTCCGGCTCTCTACCGGCATGTGGAAGGCAATGTCTTCGCATCGCTGGACAGGGCGGTCAGCGGTAAGGTGCATATTACCGCTGACTCATGGTCCAGCAGGCATGGACAGGTACATTACCTAAGTTTCATGGCGCATTGGGTGACTCTTCTGGCAGCTGGGAAGGATTCAGGACAAAGTGCAGTAGTGATGGAGTTTGTTTCGCCACCACACCTCCAAAATGCCACTACTAGTGATTCTGACACACCTCTCTCCTCCACCCCCTCCTCTTCTTCTTCCTCCATGGCCTCTTCCTGTGCTTTGTCCTCGGAACCAGCGGTGCTCCGTAAGCGTTCAAGGGGCTACGCAAGTACGCAGGCCAAATGATGCCATGCGGTGCTTGAACTAGTGTGCTTGGGGGACAGGAGCCACACTGGGGCAGGGGTTCTGTCAGCTCTGCAGGGGCAGGTTCAGAGGTGGTTGACACCACCCCAACTTAAGGCAGGAATGGTGGTTTGCGACAATGGCACCAACCTCCTCTCCGCCCTCTGACAGGGACAAATGACCCATGTGCCCTGTTTGGCTCACGTCCTTAACTTGGTGGTGCAGCGGTTCTTGGGCAGGTACCTGGGCTTACAGGATGTCCTGAGGCAGGCCAGGAAAGTCTGTGTGCATTTCCGCTGGTCATATAATGCCAGTGCTCGGCTGGCAGACCTCCAAAAGGAATTTAACATGCCTAAGAACTGCCTAATCTGTGACATGCCCACCAGGTGGAACTCAATGTTGGCCATGCTGCAGCAGCTGCACACGCAGCAGAGGGCTATCAATGAGCACCTGTGCGACTATGGCACCAGGACAGGGTCAGGGGAGCTTGTTTTTTTTCCCCACACCAGTGGGCCATGATCAGGGATGCATGCACTGTCCTGTCACCATTTGAGGAGGCCACGAGGATGGTGAGCAGTGACAGTGCATGCATCAGTGACACTGTCCTCCTTGTCCACCTGTTGGAGCACACACTGCATAGAATAATGGACAGGGCACTTGAGGCAGAACAGAGGCAGGAAGAGGAGGACTTCCTTAGCTCTCAAGGCCCCCTTTATCCAGACAGTGTTCCTGCGTGCCCACCAATCACACAGGAAGAGGACAAGGAGGAGGATTGTGTCAGTATGGAGGTGGAGCCTGGCACTCAGCATCAGCAGCAGTCTTTAGGGGTCATTTACAGTCCCAAGAAACACATGGACTTGTACGTGACTGGGAGGAGGTGGCTGCAGATCATGTCGTCCTTAGTGACCCACAGGACTCCGGACCTAATGCCTCAGCAAACCTACGCTGCATGGCCTCCCTGATCCTGCAAAGCCTGCCAAAGGATCCTCGTATTCGTGGTATCAAGGAGAAGGAACAATACTGGCTGGCAACCCTCCTTGATACACGTTACAAGGGTAAGGTGGCGGACCTTATCTTGCCGTCGCAGAGGGAGCAGAGGATGAAACATCTTCGGGAGGCCTTGCAGAAATTTCTGTGCAATGCGTTCCCAGAGACTGGGAGGTTACAAACTCCTGTTTCTGGACAACGTGTTGCTGAGGCTTCGGTCAGTCAAAGAAGGAGCGGTGGAAAAGGTGGCCGTCTGACTGATGTGTTCAGGCAATTTTTTAATCAGCAGCCCCAGGGTATGATCGGTTCCAGCAACCATTGCCAGCATCTGTTTTACATGATGCAGGAATACCTAGGGGCAAGATTTGACTTGGATACCTTTCCCACCAAAAATCCTCTGGGTTACTGGGTCTTGAGGATGGATCACTGGCCAGAGCTTGCACAGTATGCAATTGAGCTACTGGCCTGTCCTGCATCCAGTTTTCTTTCGGAACACACATTCAGTGCTGCTGGAGGCTTTGTAACCGATCACAGGGTGCACCTGTCCACTGACTCGGTCGATCGACTGACCTTCGTAAAAATGAATCAGTCTTGGATCACCACCAGCTACCAAGCACCTGATGCTGATGTAACCAAATAATTTTTTTTGAAATGTCAGATCCCTTCAAAGACTGCCTATGCTGATGCTGAGTGACTATCCTGTTATGCTGAGTGATTATCCTCTTCCTCCTCAATGATCTGTGAGGGGTTGCAGTGTTGTGGCATCAGCACCAGTGCCTAAGGCCCAATTTCTCAGCCCCTGTTTAACAGGGGCATGTAATTACAATTTTTGATGCAATACTTTGCAGCAGGGCTCGTTCCTGCGCTCCAACTAGAGTATCTGTGAGGGGTTGCAGTGTTGTGGCACCAGCACCAGTGCCTAAGGCCCAATTTTTCAGCCCCCGTTCAACAGGGACATATAATTAGAATTCTTGATCTAATATTTCACAGCAGGGCCCGTTTCTGCGCCCACCAAGAGTAACTGTGAGGACTTACAGTGTTGTGGCACCAGCACCACCACCACCACCAAAGGCCCAATTTTTCTGCCCCTGTTCAACAGGGGCATGTAATTACAATTCTTGATCTAATATTTCACAGCAGGGCCCTGTGAGAGCTTAAAGTGTTTTGGCCACAACAACACCTAAGGCCCAAATTTCTGCTGAGTATATAGGGCAGGCCCCTACTTTCAAACATCCAACTTACAAAGGACTCCTACTTGCAAACGGAAGGAGACAACAGGAAGTGAGATGAAATCTACCCCTAGGAAGGGAAATTCTCTCCTGATATAGGGCGTACACACGGTCGGACTTTGTTCGGACATTCCGACAACAAAATCCTAGGATTTTTTCCGACGGATGTTGGCTCAAACTTGTCTTGCATACACACGGTCACACAAAGTTGTCGGAAAATCCGATCATTCTGAACGCGGTGACGTAAAACACGTACGTCAGGACTATAAACGGGGCAGTGGCCAATAGCTTTCATCTCTTTATTTATTCTGAGCATGCGTGGCACTTTGTCCGTCGGATTTGTGTACACACGATCGGAATTTCCGACAACGGATTTTGTTGTCGGAAAATTTTATCTCCTGCTCTCCAACTTTGTGTGTCGGAAAATCCAATGGAAAATGTCAGATGGAGCCCACACATGGTCGGAATTTCCGACAACACGCTCCGATCGGACATTTTCCATCGGAAAATCCGACCGTGTGTACGGGGCATAAGAGTTAGTATGGGAAAAACTTTTCTCCTTTCCACTGATGCTTTATCACCAATCCTTGTTTCACTAAAACCCCCAAATTTTCAAAAAACATTTGTCATTGGGACAAAAAGTGAGGTGAAATCTTCTGAAGAAGAGCACGGACAGCAAAACAAATGTCACAGGGGTGATAACCCTTCCCTATGTTTTCCAAAAAGCTTAAAATAGATTTTTTGGCTGGAGCTAAACACGTTAAAAATGTACCAGTTCAAAATTACAAACAGATTCTACTTAACAAACCTACAGTCCCTGTCTTGTTTGCACCGCCTGTATACTGCTGTTCAGAGTATATTGGGCCTGGGGGGCCCACATCTTTCCTTTTTTAATTTGGGTGCGGGGTCCCCCTTAATACCTAAACAAGACCCAAATGGCCTGGTAATGGACTGGGGGGTACCCATGCTGTTTGTCTCACTGATTTTCATCCATATTGCCAGGACCCGACATTACATTAATGCCGCAAGCAGTTTTAAATGACTTTTATTACTTTAAAAATGTCATTTTGTGCAGGGACTGTTCTAAGCATGGGAAACACGCGCCACTTTACAGGCATACTATAGACACCCCCCAGGTACGATATTTAAAGGAATATTTCACTTTTTTTTTACTTTAAGCATCATTAAAATCACTGCTCCCGAAAAAACTGCAGTTTTTGAAACTTTTTTTGCATTTATACATGTTCCCTGGGGTAAGACCCGGGTCCCCAAACCCTTTTTAGGACAATACCATGCAAATTAGTCTTTAAAATTAGCATTTTTGATTTTGAACATTCGAGTCCCATAGACGTCAATGGGGTTCTAACATTTGTGCGAATTTTCGGTCCGTTCGCAGGTTCTGGTGCGAACCGAACCGGGGGGTGTTCGGCTCATCCCTACTTGTAACCCTAATACTAAGCTGATCTGCAATCCTCACACTAACCCTCTTGCACTTATCACCTGTGTAGCCCAACACAGGACACATTCAGTTTATGTAAGAAGAACGTTCAGGAAACAAAATAACTACCTGGATTGTGTTTGCTGTCCATTAAGAACATTAAGTATATTGTTTTTAATATTTTAGAAGAAAAAAAAATGTACAAACTTCACACTATCTTGACTGAGACCCCACAACGGATTAATTCATTCTCGGGGAAGCTGAACAGCTTTTTCTTTACTGCTTCCCAAATGGAAGAAACCAGTTGTGGGTGGAGTTTCCCTTTAACTCCTGTGTGTGCAATGGTCCAAATATGTGCTTTGTCCTCTATGGGTCTCTAGATCCACTTCTCTAGCAACCATTGACATCACCTCAAAGGCACCAATCAGAATCAAATCCTACTTTTCAAAATGACAGCTGGAATGTGAAAGTATTATTGTGATTGAAGGGTTGTGCAGAACTAATAGTAGTTGTTTGTACTAACAGGTGCAATGAACTCAACTGAAAGCTGCACATGAATGGAGACACACAAGATCTCACATCAACGGATTCATTGACAAGTTTGGTGAGGTACGTTCATCAATTAATGTGATTTTTTTCCTTTCAAGAAGTACATACTAATATACATTCTTTAAATATACACTTACTGTATATGGAAGTTATTGGGACCAATTTAAAATAAACAACCTTTGTCAATGAGTAAGGATGAGGTTTGGGTTGGTTGCCATCATGGGTTCACAGCAAATTCTTACGTGTTCGAGGTTCGCGGACCCAGCAAAATAATGCCAAACCTTACCATAATAATCAAAATGCACTGCCTGGCCTTTGAGCTTAGGTCAGCTGGCTTGAAAGGGCCAATAAAAGGGCTTTTGGATAAGCCAGCTCTCCTCACAATAAAAGGTGAGATTTCAGTAGTCATATTACAATGGGCTTTAGCTGTGATAGGCAAAGTATAGAGAGTAAGGTTGATAAATGTCAAAAAATAATGGAATTTAACGTGTATCCTCACAGGGTGACACTGTGGATACACTGATAACAATATGCCAACGTCCCGATATTAAATGGAAAAGACTAAGAACTTGCGAAAAATGGACTTTGTAGGCACACACATAGGATAAAAAATATTTGAATTTTTAATTGGATAAAGTTAAAAAGGTAAAATGTAGAAAACATAAAAAGAACAGACATCATACTAATAATGACATAGAATACATGACCCCGGGGACTCCAATAACACCTCCAAATATTATAATCTAATCCAGTGGGATGAGAAATAAGATCCGGTATAACCAGTAGCGGCATCCAAGAGGAATAAAGTGCATGGAGTAGTTGAGTCGCAGTGTGAGGTCACAGGAGGATTTTCCGCTCTACATGTTTCGCACAATTGTGCTTCTTCAGGAGATTACAGATCTGATAAACATGTAAAAAGCATCAAGTAAGTATATATATATATAACATACTATCCAGTACACAAAGCAATATAAACAATGAAATGGTCATTTCAACGGGATCTAGCAGAATGGAGCCCAAGTCCAGTGAACACCGGGGGGGCAAAAAGTAACAATCCTCCCATGGGGACGCAGCCACACATTACATAAACAAATAAATTAAAAAAGTTTTTTGCATAACAAGTGAAATTTTGCAAGATATATAGAAATAGATACTTACATAATATGAAGATTTTTAAGGTACAGTGGAACCTCAGTTTGCGAGTAAAGTGGTTAACGAGCGTTTCGCAAACCGAGCACTGTGTTTCTAAAAATCCTAACTCGGTTTGGGAGTGTTGTCTCGCAAAACGAGCAGGATTCAGGCCAAAAGCGGTGTGCAGTACCGCATTTGGCCTGAGGTGGTGGGCGCCGGACTTGAGCAGAGCCGAAATTCGCTGATCGGCGCTGTTCGGAAAGGCCCGAGGACAGTTCAGCTGACCTCGGCAAACCTTAGTAAGGATCGTGAACGGAGACTTTCCGAGGTTTGCCGAGGTTAGCCGAAGTGTCCCTCGGGCCTTTTCGGCCGTTTCCGAGGCTCTCCAGCGCCCCCCCACCTCTGCCCCATTGAAGTCAAGGCAGAACTAATTATTTTCGTTTCCATTGACTTAAATGGGAAAACTCGCTTTGATATGTGAGTAGATTGGATTACACGCATACTCCTGGAACGGATTATGCTCGTAATCCGTGGTTCCACTGTAATACATTGTAGGGGTCATGTATGAATAAATCAGACAAAGAATCCCCAATATTGAAATAGTAAAATTCTGTAAAACAAAAAAAATAACAACGGGAAAGAAAAAGATAATTGGTATGGTACCTATAACTATGTATATACATTATTCATGCCAAAGAATAAATACTGTAGCCCTAACACAACAGCTTGGAGGAAGGAAGGGATTGACGTCACTAGTGAGCGGCGGAGGAGAAGATTACACACGCTCTTCCCGCTCTCTCTTCCCACTCTCTGCATACTAGTGATGGCGGCGTTGGAGGCATTCCTGTACAGCTACGAGCGGCGGAAGCGGCACATGGGGGACGGACTGTCTGCAGACATGGGTAGGGGGCCAGTATAAGAGATAGAGAAAGCAGCGCCGAACGGGGGACCAGTGACTCCACGTCTTTGGCGGTCACGGTCGCCGGAACACTGCAGCCTGAGAACTCGCCTGGGGATCAGTGGCTGCAACTGCAGCTAGAGAGGGAGAACCTCCACTCCCCAGTGAAGAGCAGCCCCAGGGATCCAGGAAGGGTGACCTAAGATGACACAGGACAGGGACAGGAGAGCAGGGATGGGGGGAGCCCAGCACAGCACATGGCTCCACTCCATCCCCCCCTTGTCGCAGAGGCCAGGAACAGGCGGCCAGGGTTGCAGGAGAGGGTTAGAGCAGCCAGTCGGCCAAGCAAGGGAGAGCCGTGATGCGGGATGCGGGTCATGCGGTAAGGGAGGCCTGCAGTCCCATGTGACCAGAGGGAGGACAGGAGGAGCGCTGTGATGGTGGGAGCGAGGTCAGAAGGCAAGCAACTGCTGCAAAGACCAGGAGAAGGAACAGGAGTCCATCATTGCGGGCAGCGAGCAGGTCTGGCGTGACAGAATGGAGAGAAGGACAGGAACAACAACACAGACCCCGGCAACAAGAGCAGGGCCCTCGGTGTTTGGTCGGAGGAGACAGATTGGAGGGAGAACTGTCTGGGTCGGAAAGAGACGAGGACCTGGGACATCCATCAATGGTGGATTCCAGAGTGGTGGCTGGTGGGCCCAGTCCTGGGCAGCCTGGTGAGTGTATCTCTTTCTTATCTTCTCTTCTTTATTAAAAAATTTGTTTGATCAGGGTAGAAAGTGGGGGTTCCCGGGGGGGGGGGCAAGGGTTAGGGCCCACACAGAACAGCATAGAGACGCAGGACACATTGCGGGTAGGGCGGGCATGCAGGAGTTATTGTCGGGTTTGAGGAAATTGGTACAGCACTTTAAGCTGAGCACAATGGACAGTCCGTTGCAGGCATAGGCAGCACCACAAGGTATGGATCGGGCGGTGACGGCCCCAACCACTTTTAGCAGTCGCTACCAGGGTTGCAGGCAGTGGGAACAGAGATGGCAGTAGTCAATTCTCCCAATGTACCAGCCAGCATTTCAGCTCCAGACAGCCAGGGAAAGGCAGGGGGAGGGAGGACGTAGGTGCAGGTGGTAAGGAGGCTTCCTTTCCTCGGTAGTTACCCCGAATGGACAGCGGCTCAGTTGCGGGAATCGGTTTTCTCGAGTGGTTTTCAAAAATACCATGCTCATTGGCGACCCTCCCACCCATAATGAAGAAGTTACGTTCGGCCCTGCTGCATCTGGCAGCGGTTTCAACCAAACTTGTGGAAAGAGGTAATGCTGGGGCGAATGTCTGCCAAACCCCCCCTGTCTAATATGGTTCCTCTTCCAGACCTGGTGGTCGCTCCATTGGGAGTAGTTCCCAAAAAGAGCCAAAACAAGCGCAGAGGGATTCATCACCTTTCCTTTCAAAAGTGACGGTCGGTCAATGATTCGATTGCGCCTGAGGAGTGTTTTGTGACATGCATTTCTTTTGATGCTGTGATTTAATGGGCTCATCGTTATGGGCAGGGGGCACTGTTGGCGGAAGCAGATATTGAATCAGCTTTCCGGTTTTGCAGGTTCATCCAGACAGGGAATGGGGCATACTATGTGGATCGTTTTCTCCTGATGGGGAGCTCCATCTTATGGGGCTTTCTTCAAAACTTTCAGCTCCTTTTGGGGAAGCGGTAGTTCGGGATGTCGCTGGGATCAACTACGTCATTCACTATCTGGAGCCAGCTCCTTTTGGGGGGAAGCGGTAGTTCGGGACTTTGCTAGGATCAATTAGGTCATTTACTATCTGGAGGTCATTTGCGCCGTCCGGTTGGAGATGTTGCAACATATAGTGGAACGTTCGGGGTCCCGGTAGCTTTGGGGAAAAACAGAGGGCCCCACATCAACCATTGTTGTTCCTGGGAGTTGAAGTGGATTCGATTGGTAGGGAATGCCATTTTCCAATGGATAAGCTGAAGATTCTCGAGGCAGAAGTGCATGGACCATTGTAAGGTGCCAGTTACAGTTGCGTCAGCTACAATCGTTATTGGGGAAGCAAAATTTTGTTTGCTGAATAAGTACCATGGGCACGGTTTTGTCGCTGGCAGCAACCGCCGGAGTCAAGGCCCGACGCACTTCGTAAGGCTCAACGGGGAACACAGAAAGGACTGGCGGGTGTAGCAGGACTTCCTGGAGTCGTTCAATGGGTGCGATCTAGGACGTTGGGTCCCAGCAGCAATTGCGATTGGGACTGGTCCATGGATGCTGCAGGCTCCACTGGCTAGGGGGCCTTTTTTTGAAAAACAGGGAACGCTGTTGGCCCCCAGCATGGGGTTAGGCTGGGTTCTTAATGTACCTAGTCCTCCTGGAACTGTTTTCCAATTGTAGTAGCAATGGACATTTGGGAGGAATCCTTCTGAAAATGGAAGGTGCGTCTCAATTGTGACATCCTTGGGGTTGTCCACGTGGTTAATCACTTGTTCGGCGACATCCATGCAGGCGGTCAGGTTACTGCGACATTTGGTACAGCGCTGTTGGCAATGGAATGCTTTCATTTAGGCTGCGCGCTTAACAGGGGTGGAGAATACCTTGTCTGACGCTTTGTCTCATTTTCTGTGGGACAGGCCTGGGAGTTTGGCACCAGACGCGGAACAACACGGCGTCACCTGTCCCGAGGGGAGGTTGAACAGTGCCTTGGGATGTAACATGGTGAATTCACCGCTCCATAAGTACAGCTACTCGGTATGCCTACTCCTAGGTGGGGAAGAATGGGTAGCATGCTTGCATAGTTCGAATAAATAATTAATGAGTAGGGCACCAAAAATTATGTGCAACGTGTACTATACTAACTGATGCTGCTCCTAAATTAGTAAAATTACTAATAAACAATAAACAAAACAATATGGGGAGCATCAAAAGTGAAATATGTTACAATGTAAACCTATAGATTATGCAAAAAAAGTGCTATAGTGCATGAACAATAGATGTGCTGCTTTTGCAATAAAGTGAATCCAATATATTATACAATATATTATGATGTGAACCCATATATTATACAGGAAAAGGTGCTATAGTGCATGAACAATAATTGTGCTACATTGCAATAAAGTGAATCCAGTGCATCAAATGAAATGTCCTCAAATATTGAAAAAAACACACAAAATTCTTCTTAGTAATCCAATCACCACTTAATAGAGTGCACATGAATTCTTATTCGTGCTTCACCCGAAGTGGTATATCTTAGCACTCACCAGATAGTAGTGGCCACAAAGTGACCCTCAGTCATGAAAACCATGTATCTTCAAAAAAGAATCTTTCCCAGATCTTGGCAGAAAACATCCATTCACCAATCAGCAGAAATTGTGTATGACTTCTATCTCTGAGTCACAATACTTCAATGCCTCCACCAAATCTGCAAAAAGTGGCTCCCCATAAAAGCCACAAAGAACTTGGATAGTGTAAAAACGTCTTTATTCCAACAAAGCTAAAAACTCCCAAACAAATGTGCAGGTACAGGATGAAACAACCAGCAAACTAAGCTGCAGCTGAGAAGGGAAGCGGAGACCGATCTGTACCTTACGTTCTATGGGTAGTAGTTTGATGCACTGGATTCACTTTATTGCAATGTAGCACAATTATCGTTCATGCACTATAGCACCTTTTCCTGTATAATATTTGGGTTCACATCATAATATATTGTATAATATATTGCATTCACTTTATTGCAAAAGCAGCACATCTATTGTTCATGCACTATAGCACTTTTTTTGCATAATCTATCGGTTTACATTGTAACATATGCTTGCATAGTTCTCTATTGTATTGATAAGGGATTAGAGAGGGGTATCTTAGCAGCTGACATCGATCGTAAGTTGGCAGGTTTGGCCTTTTCTTTTCAAAAATTACAAGGGCAATGGGAATATACTAAGGATTTCTGGGTGAATAAAGCAGTACTGGGGTACAGCAGGGTGCAATGGAAAGAGGGATGGGCGGTGCCTAGTTTCCTTGGACATGCTACGCGTCTTATTTTTCCCATCTGAGTAACATTTGCAGCTCAGAGGATGAATGTGCTCTATTCCGGTTGGCCTTTGCACTGGCTTTCTTTGGGGCATTACAGATAAGCGAGTTAGTCAGCCCTTAAAACGGTCTCGAAAGGAGGGCTGCTGGTGTGGTATGTGGATTATTTGCAGGATTCGGTCTGTATGTGGGTAAGACGATCATAAAACTGATCGGTCCGGGAAGGGCAGGCAATTTGAACTGTCCCAGATAGCTGAGTCACGAATTTGTCTGGTAAGAATGGCGGAATCCTTCAGGGACATGCGTCCTGGGCTCACAGGCTCGCTTCTGATACATAGCGATGGGTCGTACTTGTCAAGGTTCTAATTCATAGCTGTATTTCAAAAAATGTTTGACATCGGCCGGCTACGGTTCAAGAAGTTATGCCTCCCTTTCTTTTGAATAGGGGCGGCCACAGAGGCTTCCTGGGTTGGTCTCAGTTAGGAAGCAGTTAAGCGCATTGGTAGTGGGGACTCGGACAGATTTAAGCTTTGTATTCACCCACATTTGTTACAAAATCAGGTCACATAGGGTTTTGGGGCTTTTATTTTAGTGATGGGGAAGCTTACTGTTTTGGGTGGTCATATTCTTGTTAACAGGTGGAGAGGTTGGCCAGTTTGGATCCTGGGTCACTCATACGTTTTCTGGGGGGCCAGACAAGTTGCGGTTCGGCCTAACGGTAGGCAGTTTGCAATCCCCAGAGTCAGCTTAGGCAAAAAATGGATCGGGGTACTGGGCATGCTTTGGAACAGGGTGCGTTCAGAAGTACACAGGTTCTCTCATTGGGACAGGTCACCAGATGTTTGGTGCGGCATTTGGGGGGAACGATATAGGAGACAGGTCTATGCGGGATCTCATACGGGACTTAAAAGGTGAATTTTTCTGCCTTCAGGTGGCTTTCCCCGGGATGGACATTGTTTGGTCGGATATGGTGGGCAGGACGTCTTGAAGGTGGGGCTTGATCAGCTAAAAAGGTTGATAGGGCCCGAGTACAGTAAACAAGGAAGTGAACAGGTTTGTGATCAGGAACGGGGGTGTGGCCATACGTCATAGAGAGCGGGAGATGGATACATGGAGGTATCTTAGGAGCGACGGAGTGCACCTTAATGAAGTGGGAACAGATCTTTGGGCTCTAGGTTTGCAGGAAGGCGTACAGTGAGCACTGAGGGTGTGGAGGCGCACGCAAGGGTAAGGTTTTACCCCTTTCGTGCTGTGGCAGTGATGGGGTCTTTGGAGGAGGAGAAGATGGATGTTATATGTAAATAACATGGTTGGTACCCATCTGTGCTATGGGGTTAACGTGGTTGGTACCCATCTGTGCTATGGGGTTAACATGGTTGGTACCCATCTCTGGTATGCGGTTATCAGGTACCTTCCGGTTAACGAGGGGTTAACCAGGAAGGGGTATACGGTAGGTCACTGCGAAGGTTGGGCACCGTCTCTGAGTCTGCGACTGGAGGCCTAAAGTTAAAAGAAGTTTTTCGCAGTGACCAGTGGTGGGTGTTACCCTTGAACACCCCAAAAAGTACATAAAAAGTTGGTTAAGAGTTATTTAAAATATTATTTATTTAATTTATGGTAATTATTAATAAAAAGGCCTTCAAGGCCATTTACTCCATAATCTTGTCACGTCATTTGTGGGGGGATTTGGAGGGGTTAGATTCTATGTCTAACGGATGGCGTAAGTGACTGTGGTTTAGGTCCTTCACATGTCATGTATATACATAGTTCTAGGTACCATACGGATTATATTTTTCTTTCCCCTTCTTATTTTTTTTTTGTTTTACAGAATTTTACTATTTCAATATTGGGGATTCTTTGTGTGATTTATTCATACATGACCCCTACAATGTATTACCTTAAAAATCTTCATATTATGTATCTATTTCTATGGAATATATGTTGCAAAATTTGACTTGTGATGCATAAAACTTTTTTAACCGCTTGCCGACCGGCTCACACCGATATACGTCTTCAGAATGGCACAGACAGGCATATTAATGTACCTGTACGTCACCCTTTAAGAAGCAGCATTGTGGGCGCGTGCCGCAAGCTCCGTGAGTGTGATCGTGGGTCCCATGGACTCGATGTCTGGGGGGATACCCGCGATCATCTCATGGAGAGGAAGAACGGGGAAATGCTGATGTAAACAATCATTTCCCCCGTTCTGCCTAGTGACAGGACACTGATCACAGTTCTCTGTAATCGGGAGCGGTGATCAGTGTCGTGTCACACATAGCCCCTCCCCCCACAGTTAGAACACATCCCTAGGACACACTTAACCCCTTCAGCGCCCCCTCCTGGTTAACCCCTTCACTGCCAGTCACATTTACACAGTAATCTATGCATTTTTATAGAATGTTTATAGCACTGATCGCTGTATAAATGTGAATGGTCCCAAAATAATGCCAAAAGTGTCTGATGTGTCCGCCATAATGTCGCAGTCATGATAAAAATCGCAGACCGCTGCCAAAAAAAATATTAATAAAAATGTCATAAAACTATCCCCTATTTTGTAGACACTATAACTTTTGCGCAAACCAATCAATAAACGCTTATTGCAACTTTTTTAACAAAAGTATGTAGAAGAATACGTATCGGCCTAAACTAAGGAAAAAATGTTTTTTTGTTATATATTTTTTGGGGGGAAATTTATTATAGCAAAAAGTAAAAAATATTGCTTTGTTTTTTCAAAATTGTCACTCTTTTTTTTGTTTATAACGCAAAGAATGAAAAACCACAGAGGGGATCAAATACCACCAATAGAAAGCTCTATTTGTGGGGGGAAAAAGCGATGTCAATTTTGTTTGGGAGCCACGCCGCACACGACCGCATGATTGTCAGTTAAAGCGACGCAGTGCTGAATCACAAAAAAGTGCTCTGGTCTTTGGCCAGCCAAATGGTCCGGAGCTGAATTGGTTAATTTATTACTTTGTGTAATGTGTGGCTGCGTCCCCATGGGAGGATTGTTACTTCCCCCCTCCCCCGGTGGTCACCGAACTTGGTCTCCATCCAGGGCTGATCCTAGGGTCACCGCCACCTGGGTGCAGAAATATTTCTGGTGCCCCCACATGGGTGTGGTCATCTTACTAACTCCTCCCCTTTACAAATGTTTCTATGGCAACGACTCAAACACAGAGATGCTCCCCTCAGAACTCTTTGTTACTCTATGATCCTCCCATGATCTTTTAACAATAAAAAAATACAGGAAGAGGGTACACTAATGAGACCTGGAGGGTCTCTGATGCACACAGAGAGGGCTTCTGTTAGAGAGTCTGTTAGAAAGAGCCCCCAGACATAGTACAGGAGATGGTCAGAGACTGCAGATATGATACAGGAGATGGTCAGAGACTGCAGACATAATACAGGAGATGATCAGAGACTGCAGACATGCTACAGGAGATGGTCAGAGACTGCAGACATAATACAGGAGATGATCAGAGACTGCAGACATAGTACAGGAGATGATCAGAGACTGCAGACATACTACAGGAAATGGTCAGAGACTGCAGACATAGTACAGGAGATGGTCAGAGACTGCAGACATAGTACAGGAGATGGTCAGAGACTGCTGACATAGTACAGGAGATGGTCAGAGACTGCAGACATAGTACAGGAGATGGTCAGAGACTGCAGTGTCTATGTACAGCAGTAGATAATGGCCGATAGGCCCTCACCTAACCCACCGATACAGCAACAGTTCCTCTGATCAGGAGTTAGCTCATGCTTAATTGCCCATGGCGATTCCGCTGGGTAGCGCCCAGATCTGTATTCCTGCAATGACTACATTCCTTTCTCTGCCAGGGATGGCGCTAGGCTGTGTGGCTTTCCTTCTGGTGGCGCAAGGCAGCGGGGTTCTCTCTCTGATGGTGTTCTCTCAGCACTGTCCTCTCCCTCTGGAGTCCTGGGTATACTTCCCTGAAAGTTTTCCCGGGCTCCTGTCTCTCTCTCTCTCTCTCTCTCTCTCTCTCTCTCTCTCTCTCTCTCTCTCTCTCTCTCTTTCCCATTGAGCTGAGCATGCTGTGTGGGCTGCAGTTTCTGTGTTACAGTGGGGCTGCCAGTCCTCAGGACTATATGTCCCACAATCCTCTTCTCTGCTCCTTTTTCTATTCTATTTCTTCCCTTGCTGATATGAAGGCGGGAAAAGATACATAGTGGGCAGCTGTGCTGGCAAGCACTGCTCACTAGTACAGCAGCACGCGCGAGAGAGGGAGAGGGAGGGGGGAAAGAAGAGCCCGTAGCTGCATTGGCATCACTAGGGTTGGGGGTCACTCCCTTCCACCAGCTATAGTCACCCCTCAGTACAGACCCCCCTCCACTAAGTATAGACCCCCCTCCATCAGTGCAGAACCCGCACTAAGTATAAACCCCTCCCTCAGTACAGACCTCCCTCAGTACAGACCTTCCTCAGTACAGACCCCCCTCCATTAGTACAGACCCCCCTCAGGACAGACCTCCCCCTCCATTAGTACAGACCCCTACAGGACAAACCACCCCTCCATTAGTACAGACCCCCCAATAGGACAGACCCCATTAGGACAGACCCCCCCATTAATACAGACCCCCATTAATACAGACCCCCCAGGCCGCCCCCCCTCCATTAGTACAGACCCCCTCTCCATTAGTACAGACCCCCCAGAAAAACCCCCCTCCATTAGTACAGACCCCCACAGGACAAACCACCCCTCCATTAGTAGAGACCCCCCATTAGGACAGACCCCCCAGGAAAACCCCCCCCATTAGTACAGACCCCCACAGGACAAACCACCCCTCCATTAGTACAGACCCCCCCCATTAGTACAGACCCCCCAGGACAGACCCCCCTATTAGTACAGACCCCCAACTATTAGTACAGACCCCCCAGGAAAACCCCCTTCCATTAGTACCGACCCCCACAGGACAAACCACCACTCCATTAGTACAGACCCCCACAGCACAAACCACCCCTCCATTAGTACAGACCCCCCCATTAGTACAGACCCCCCAGGACAGACCCCCCCTATTAGTACAGACCCCCAACTATTAGTACAGACCCCCCAGGAAAACCCCCCTTCCATTAATACTGACCCCCACAGGACAAACCACCCCTCCATTAGTACAGACCCCCCAGGACAGACCCCCCTCCATTAGGACAGACCCCCCCATTAGTACAAACCCCACCTCTATTAGTACAGACCCCCCAGGCCGGCCCCCCTCCATTAATACAGACCCCCCATTAGTACAGACCCCCAGGACAGCCCCCCATTAGTGCAGACCCCCCCTCTATTAGTACAGACCCCCCAGGCTGACCCCCCCCATTAGTACAGACCCCCCAGGACAGACCCCCCTATTAGTACAGACCCCCAACTATTAGTACAGACCCCCCAGGAAAACGCCCCTTCCATTAGTACTGACCCCCACAGGACAAACCACCACTCCATTAGTACAGACCCCCACAGCACAAACCACCCCTCCATTAGTACAGACCCCCCCATTAGTACAGACCCCCCAGGACAGACCCCCCCTATTAGTACAGACCCCCAACTATTAGTACAGACCCCCCAGGAAAACCCCCCTTCCATTAATACTGACCCCCACAGGACAAACCACCCCTCCATTAGTACAGACCCCCCAGGACAGACCCCCCTCCATTAGGACAGACCCCCCCATTAGTACAAACCCCACCTCTATTAGTGCAGACCCCCCAGGCCGGCCCCCCTCCATTAGTACAGACCCCCCAGGACAGCCCCCCATTAGTGCAGACCCCCCCTCTATTAGTACAGACCCCCCAGGCTGACCCCCCTCCATTAGTACAGACCCCCAGGACAGACCCCCCTCCATTAGTACAGACCCCCCAGGACAGACCCCCAGGACAGACCGTCATCCCCCCTCCATCAGGGTACATAAAAACACTGGGCAGCAGCTGGAGAGGAGAGGACAGTGTGCTGCCGTGCCGCCCGGGTGGAGAGCAGAGGAGTTCACAGCAGGCAGAAGTGAGAGACACAGAGAGGAGGAGGACGTGTCAGGCACGGACCACCCCACCCCGCGACGTCACTGCGCGGCTGGTCTGTCTCCACGCAGAGACCAGCCGCTCTCCTTCTCGGACAGGAGGAGGGAGGGGCTTGAGCAGGAAACACAGTGGCGCCTTTCTCCTTAGAACACCGGCAGAGAACCGCCGCTGGACACGAACAGGAGGAGGAGGGAAGGGACAAGGGAGCACTCTGGCTCTTCAATGCCCCCCACCTCTCCAGCGCCCGGGTGCACCCCGTCTGGGATCGGCCCTGGCTCCATCCTGCTAGATCCCATTGAAATTACCATTTCATTGTTTATATTGCTTTATGTACGGGATAGTATGTTATATATATATATATATATATATATATATATATATATATATATATACTTATTTGATGTTTTTTCCATGTTTATCAGATCTGTAATCTCCTGAAGAAGCACAATTGTGCGAAACATGTAGAGTGGAAAATCCTCCTGTGACCTCACACTGCGACTCAACTACTCCATGCACTTTATTCCTCTTGGATGCCGCTCCTGGTTATACCGGATCTTATTTCTCATCCCACTGGATTAGATTATAATATTTGGAGGTGTTATTGGAGTCCCTGGGGTCATGTATTCTATGTCATTATTAGTATGATGTCTGTTCTTTTTATGTTTTCTACATTTTACCTTTTATAACTTTATCCAATTAAAAATTCTAATAATTTTGGATCCTACGTGTGTGCCTACAAAGTAAATTTTTTGGAATTTCTTAGTCTTTTCCAATGTTGATAAGTGGTTAGCACTTCTACCTGGCAGCACTCGGGGTCATCACTTCAAATCCCAACCAGGGGGCACTACCTGCCTGGAGTTTGCATATTCTCCCTGTGCCTGTGTGGGTTTCCTCCCATACTGCAAAGACACGCTGGGAGGTTAATTAGCCCCAATGTATGTATTAATATGAGTTAGGGACCTTAGACTGTAAGATCCTTGAGGGCAGTGACTGGTGTGAATGTACTATATACTGTATATATATATATATATATATATATATATATATATATATATATACCACTTTATTAGGTACACCTGTTCAATTGCTTGGTAGCAAATATTGCTAATCAGCCAATCACATGGCAGCAACTCAAATCTAGACATGGTGAAGACGACTTGCTGAAGTTCAAACCGAACATCAGAATGGGGAAGAAAGGGGATCTTTGTGACTTTGAATGTGGCGTGGTTGTTGGTGGCAGACGGGCTGGTCTGAGTATTTCTGGGATTTTCACACACAACCATCTCTCTGGGTTTACAGAGAATGGTGGGAAAAAGAGAAAATATCCAGTGAGCGAAAGTTGTGTGGAGGAAAATGCCTTGTTGAAGTCAGAGGGGAATGGGCAGACGTGTTCCAGATGATAGAAAGGCAAAAGTAACTCCAATAACCACTTGTTAAACCAAAGGTATGCAGAATACCATCTCTGACGGCACAACACATCCAACCTTGAAGCAGGTGGGCTACAGCAGCAGAAGACCACACCGGGTGCCACTCATCAGCTAGGAACAGGAAACTGAGGCTACAATTGGCACAGGATCACCAAACTTGGACAATAGAAATGGAAAAAATACAGCGCTACCAAATCCCTACCAGCAGCAGCTAAATTGTGAGATATACACAAAAAAACAACAAAAAAAGAGAAAAACTGCGCTAATGAATATAATTAAAAAAACAACCTAGTGTAAACAATGTATAAATAAGTTAAAATCAATAAGTGAATAAAAGTATGTGAGTATGTGGCCAAACAAAAGTCATAGAGACAGAAAAGTCCAGACACAGAAGCACAAATCCCTCAGTTAATCCCAGTGAAGGCTATGTAGGAAACATTGGATGAAAAACCACCACTCATTGTGATCCACCACCACATAGATGTCGCACTTACCAGAAGGCAAGCTTGATAAGCCTATATGTAAACTGGACATCCGGACGAACCAGTGGCGCTAATTCTCTGTGCTCAGCGTGAAATTGGAAGTACAGCAGGTACCGAACCATACATCAACTCAGGCTCAGATCATGGAGGTAAAAGAAAACCAGCCATAGTGTGAATCCGCATAACAGGTTTAATAATATAAAAGGAATTGCACTTACAAGAATATGCAGTATAAAACATCCATAAAAACAGTTCGCCGGCCGGCGTTGCATACACCCGCTCACACGACATCAGTTATAGACGAAACGTACGTCGGGAGGTTGACGCGCTGATGTCATCGCGACCCTGATCTGAGCGGGTGTATGCAATGCCAGCCGGCGAACTGTTTTTATGGATGTTTTATACTGCATATTCTTGTAAGTGCAATTCCTTTTATGTTATTAAACCTGTTATGCGGATTCACACTACGGCTGGTTTTCTTTTACCTCCATGATCCTGAGCCTGAGTTGATGTATGGTTCGGTAGCTGCTGTACTTCCAATTTCGCGCTGAGCACAGAGAAGTAGCGCCACTGGTTTGGCGTCCAGATGTCCAGTCTACATATAGGCTTGTCAAGCTTGCCTTCTGGTAAGAGCGACATCTATGTGGTGGTGGATCACAATGAGTGGTGGTTTTTCATCCAATGTTTCCTACATAGCCTTCACTGGGATTAACTGAGGGATTTGTGCTTCTGTGTCTGGACTTTTCTGTCTCTATGACTTTTTTTTGGCCACATACTCACATACTTTTATTCACTTATTGATTTTAACTTATTTATACATTGTTTTCACTAGGTTGTTTTTTTAATTATATTCATTAGCGCAGTTTTTCTCTTTTATTGGACAATAGAAGATTTGAAAAATGTTGCCTGGTCTGATGAGTCTGGATTTCAGCTGCGACAAACAGATGGTGGGGTCAGAATTTGGTGCATGGATCCATCCTGCCTTGTATCACCGGTTCAGGCTGGTGGTGGGGGTGTAATTGTGTGGGGGATGGGGTATCACCGGTTCAGGCTGGTGGTGGGGGTGTAATGGTGTGGGGGATGGGGTATCACCGGTTCAGGCTGGTGGTGGGGGTGTAATGGTGTGGGGGATGGGGTATCACCAGTTCAGGCTGGTGGTGGGGGTGTAATGGTGTGGGGGATGGGGGTATCACCGGTTCAGGCTGGTGGTGGAGGTGTAATGGTGTGGGGGATGGGGTATCACCGGTTCCGGCTGGTGGTGGGGGTGTAATGGTGTGGGGGATGGGATATCACCGGTTCAGGCTGGTGGTGGGGGTGTAATGGTGTGGGGGATGGGGTATCACCAGTTCAGGCTGGTGGTGGGGGTGTAATGGTGTGGGGGATGGGGTATCACCGGTTCAGGCTGGTGGTGGGGGTGTAATGGTGTGGGGGATGGGGTATCACCGGTTCAGGCTGGTGGTGTGGGTGTAATGGTGTGGGGGATGGGATATCACCGGTTCAGGCTGGTGATGGGGGTGTAATGATGTGGGGGATGGGGTATCACCGGTTCAGGCTGGAGGTGGTGGGGGTGTAATGGTGTGGGGGGTGGGATATCACCGGTTCAGGCTGGTGGTGGAGGTGTAATGGTGTGGGGGATGGGGTATCACCGGTTCAGGCTGGTGGTGGGGGTGTAATGGTGTGGGGGATGGGGTATCACCAGTTCAGGCTGGTGGTGAGGGTGTAATGGTGTGGGGGATGGGATATCACCGGTTCAGGCTGGTGGTGGAGGTGTAATGGTGTGGGGGATGGGGTATCACCGGTTCAGGCTGGTGGTGGGGGTGTAATGGTGTGGGGGATGGGGTATCACCGGTTCAGGCTGGTGGTGGGGGTGTAATGGTGTGGGGGATGGGGTATCACCGGTTCAGGCTGGTGGTGGGGGTGTAATGGTGTGGGGGATGGGATATCACTGGTTCAGGCTGGTGGTGGGGTGTAATGGTATGGGGGATGGGGTATCACCGGTTCAGGCTGGTGGTGGGGGTGTAATGGTGTGGGGGATGGGATATCACCGGTTCAGGCTGGTGGTGGGGGTGTAATGGTGTGGGGGATGGGATATCACCGGTTCAGGCTGGTGGTGGAGGTGTAATGGTGTGGGGGATGGGGTATCACCGGTTCAGGCTGGTGGTGGGGGTGTAATGGTGTGGGGGATGGGGTATCACCAGTTCAGGCTGGTGGTGAGGGTGTAATGGTGTGGGGGATGGGATATCACCGGTTCAGGCTGGTGGTGGAGGTGTAATGGTGTGGGGGATGGGGTATCACCGGTTCAGGCTGGTGGTGGGGGTGTAATGGTGTGGGGGATGGGGTATCACCGGTTCAGGCTGGTGGTGGGGGTGTAATGGTGTGGGGGATGGGGTATCACCGGTTCAGGCTGGTGGTGGGGGTGTAATGGTGTGGGGGATGGGATATCACTGGTTCAGGCTGGTGGTGGGGTGTAATGGTATGGGGGATGGGGTATCACCGGTTCAGGCTGGTGGTGGGGGTGTAATGGTGTGGGGGATGGGATATCACCGGTTCAGGCTGGTTGTGGGGGTGTAATGGTGTGGGGGATGGGATATCACCGGTTCAGGCTGGTGGTGGGGGTGTAATGGTGTGGGGGATGGGATATCACCAGTTCAGGCTGGTGGTGGGGGTGTAATGGTGTGGGGGATGGGATATCACCAGTTCAGGCTGGTGGTGGGGGTGTAATGGTGTAGGGGATGGGGTTTAATCACCACGGCCTACCTGAGTATTGTTGCTGACCATGTCCATCCCTTTATGACTCCAGTGTCCCCATCTTCTGATGTCTCCTTCCAGCAGGATAATGCACCATGTCACAAAGCTCCAATCATCTCACCACTGGACATTGAGGTCACTGTACTCCAATGGCCTCTACAATCACCACATCTCAGCCTTTGGGATGTGGTGGAACGGGAGATTTGCATCATGGATGTGCAGCTGACAAATCTGCAGCAACTGTGTGATGTTATCATGTCACTATGGAGCAAAATCTCTGAGGAATGTTTCCAACACCTTGTTGTATCTATGCCACCAAGAATGAAGGCAAGAGGGGGTCCAACCCGGTACTAGCAAGGGGGACCTAATCTGATCCTCATCATCATCATACATCAGAGGTAATAATTGTGAAGTGGAAGGAAAATGATAAATGATACAAATAAATATGTGAAAAGTGTGGGGGGGGCATTTGTATTCAGCCCCCTTTACTCTGATACCCCTAACTAAAATCTAGTGGAACCAATTCCCTTCAGAAGTCACCTAATTAGTAAACAGAGTCCACCTGTGTGTCATTTACTCTTGGTATAAATACAGCTGTTCTGTGAAGCCCTCTGAGATTTCTTAGAGAACCTTAGTGAACAAGCAGCATCATGAAGGCCAAGGAACACACCAGACAGGTCAGGGATAAAGTTGTGGAGAAGTGTAAAACAGGGTTAGATTATAAAGGAATATCCCAAGCTTTGAACATCTCATGAAGACATGGCCATCCACCTAAACTGACCGGCCGGGCAAGGAGAACATTCATCAGAGAAGAGACAAGAGGTCCATGGTAACTCTGGAGGAGCTGTAGAGATCCACAGCTCAGGTGGGAGAATCTGTCCACAGGACAACTATTAGTTGTGTTCTCCACAAATCTGCCCTTTATGGAAGAGTGACAAGAAGAAAGACATTGTTCACACAGGGGTGACCTGTCAGGTGACTTAGCGGCCTGACAAGATGCTCTCCATTCTCTACAATGGAACCGTTCTAATAGGAGCGACTCAAGTCAAACTCAACTCAAAGGTTCCTGTACTACTTTGGGGCAACTTCAGAGCGGCTTGCATTGACTTCTATACTGTACGGGGCGGTTTCAGAGTGGGGCGACTTTGAAGCCCCCCTGTGTGAACCGGCTCTAAAGGGACAAGGACTCCAGAATAATTAAATAAAAAGTAATATCTTTTAACTCTACTCCAGATACTGCATGTAGTTACTTTCTATAGCAAGTCACACACAATCAACAGCCAAATTGGTGATTGGGGAACCCTCTGAAGAGTCTTTTTGCTGATACCTGACATTTAAAAATCATTATCTAAAAAATATATTGAGGGTTGCATAGTGCTGACTAATTCTAAAGAGGACCACATCATCTTGATACACAAACTACAAAGATGAAAAAAAGGTGTGTAGAATTTTAACCACGAAAGCCTCCAATTTCCGATCTAATTACACTTTATTTCCTGTGGGATACTCTTCTAGAATGGAATCTCAGTGTAATGTAGGCAGAAACCGGGAAGAGTTGGGAAAAATGATGGTTAATTAAATCTAAGTCTTCCTTCTCTAGGAGCAGAAAGACGCCACCTCTGTGGACAGGATCCTGAAGGAGCTGGATGAGAATGGAGATGGGGAGGTGGACTTCCAGGAGTTTGTCATCTTGGTGGCCTCTTTGACCGTGGCCTGAAACATCTTCTTCTGTGAGTGCAGCTGGGGCACTCCGACCGTTCATTCCACCGCCATGGAGGAGACCCTTGTACAAAGACTGACGTCTCAATAAACTAGAAATTTATCCTTTAAATGCTTCTGTGTTTCTGTTTTCTGCATCAATATATCTATAGAAAACCAATGACCATAATTCAATACCAAGTGTCCATGTGTCATTGTTCTGGGACCCCCAAGTGTGCGGGTGTCATTGTTCTGGGACCCCCGGGTGTCATTGTTCTGGGACCCCCAAGTGTCCAGGTGTCATTGTTCTGTGACCCCCAAGTGTCCAGTGGCCATGGTTCTGGGAACCCCAAGTGACAAGGCTTATAACCTTTTGTTAATGTAATGCCTCTTATTCTCTTGGGTGTTTAGATGCATTCTGTTATGTACAGGCCACATTACGGGTTAAAGACAAACATTGGCATGTGGCGTGACGTTGATGTTGACAAACGCAGATAAACAGTTCAATGAGGATGAGATGTACTGTGAGGCCGGCCTGTACTGTGACTATTAGTTTGTTCAGGTAAAGATCACCGATTGTTCAGAACTTGCCTGAGGTCCCGGATCTCCGGCATTCATTATTGGAAGAGAAGGCAGAACAATTCATTAATTCCCAGTAAGTACTGGTTTTATTTATCTTGTGGAATGGAGAACAGGACCTTTGGGTACAGCAAGATGCTCATATAAAGATTTATAGGGCCTGTTTGCCAAAATCATACATCCCGAGTGAAAAACATCCTCATTAGGCTGACGTCATACGGTGTAGTCCCGGTGTAATTCTTGTAGTCCCTCACGGTGAGACGGAGAAGGCTTGTATATCTGCAGGACGGGATGGGGGTGGTCTATCATAGTTACATGATTGAGATTTAGTCATAATAGGCATTGGGGGAACAGAACCAGCACAGTGATCTGTCACATAACAAAAATAGACAGAACCAGAATCTGTACCACAGACCTCATTCTAATGACTTTACAAAAGAATACAATTTGCAGTTTTTATGAGTTATAACTACTTTACAGATAAAACCAAAATTGGTTCCAATAATGTTAATGAAAACCTGGCTTCCCAAAGCTCCTGACAGCTAAACAACACTGGTGGAACCGTGTCACATCTTTTTCCCTTTTCTTTTCGGTTTTCCATGGACCACAAAGTGTCAAGACTAGGCCTGGTGGACAGTGGTGGCCAATTATTTTCCCTGTGCCGCCCCGGACACTCTAGGTGCAAATATAAAGCTTTGCCTGCCTAAACAATGCACATTTTGGCTTCATTTTTCTTGGGTTCTAGAAGGCCTTGCCCTGGTTTTGGGTGTAGCCCAGGTTCAGACTGTGGATGTAGTGGAGACTGCGGGTACAGAGGTGGTGCTGCAGAGAATGGGTGGCAGATGGGGATGCCAAGGCACAAAAGGGACTGCTGTGTAGATTAGTGGAAGTTGCAGGGGGCTACGGAGGTTTAAAGGTCTTACAGTTGTAGAGGAACGCTTCAGTACCTTTTAGGGGAGCTGCTGACACAGAAGTTCTAGAGGAACATGGACTCCATGCTCAAGCACTGACATAACGTCCCACTTGATTTCAAATAGAGGATGCAGTCCCCTGATTATGGTTTCCAACTCATCATAAACCCAAACACATATTAATTACACAGGTTCTGTGGCTGATTAAGGTGGTAATTAAACTCTCTTGGTGCCTTATCTGCATTTAATTAGCCTCAGAACCTGTGTAATTCAAAGGTGTTCGGGTTTAAAGTGATGAGGTGGCAACTCTACCCGTGATGTGTCATATGATGAAGCCACCACACTCCAGGTAAAACCCAGATGTGGCTGCCGGCAAAAGAAAAGACACCAACACTGGAACACAAGCCAACTGGGAGTCAATCGACCCAAACCAAGCTCTCTTATTCTCCTGCTTGTTCTGTAGACCATGGTGCTTAGATGAGCTGTTTTGGCCAAGCATCAGTTCAGCCCCAAACATCACCCTTTCGGGTGTTTGCATGTTCTCCCGCCGAGCGCCCCACAATGCACTTGCGTGCCGCACAGTGCGTTTTTAACAGCTCTTCTTGGCTGAAGAAATGCACCTGACCAGCGGTCAGGTGCAAGGCTTTGCCCAGTCAGGGTAAAGAGCACTGTAAGAGCTCTGATTGGGCAAAGTTATAACTTTGTCCAATTATGGCTCAGAGCTGACCCAACACTATAAAAGGTTCCTTCCTGTGGAGATAGAGCTGGGCTCAGTGGTGAGAAGAATGTTTTAGGAAGCTAGTTAGGCCTCTTTCACACTACCGTGACTCCAAAGTCACGCAATTTTGCCACAATTTTGCGGCCGCGATATTAGGGAATGCCTGTGTAACTCCCATCAAAGTCAGACCAAAGTAGTGCAGGGACTACTCTGAAGTCGGCACGACTTGAAGTTGTACTAATAAGAATGGTTGTCATTGGAAATTATGGGGAACGACTTGTCATGTGACTTTACAGTCCCAAGTCGCAGGACAAGACGTTGGAGTGTGGATCACCTCTATAGAGGTATCAGTACAGAGCTGGGTGTGTCCACACAAGGAATATAATAAACATAAAGGGGGTGGGGAGAGGAGGGGAAAGGGGGGGAGAGGAGGGGAAAGGGGGGGAGAGGAGGGTCTGACCAGATTTCAGTTCATATAAAAGTCTCCTCACACCTGTACCCAGCATAGTGTGTGCCGTCACATCGATCACCATGGTAAGTTATATTACCTATAGAGAGTTTATATTACCCGTCCTCACCCATCATCATTGTGTTCTCTTCTCCCCATCCCCAGACTGCAATCCTCAAACCCACCAACAAAATGTTCTGTCTTCTGATCTTTCTGAGTCTCTTCTCTGCCTACAGCACCAAGGTGAGTACCTACCTTTCCTCATTACCAAGGTGAGTGCCTGCCTTTCCTAATTACCAGGGGGAGTACCTACCTTTCCTCATTATACAGGGGGAGTACCTATCTTTCCTCATTATACAGGGGGAGTACCTACCTCTCCTCATTGCTGAGGACAATAATACAATTGTTATTAATAGGAGGCATAGAAAACTGTGAATGTGGGGGGGGGCATTAGAGTGTAAGCTCCTCTGGTACAGAGACTGATGTGATTGGCTCAGTCATCTCTGTACAGCACTGCGGTATATGTCAGCGCTATATAAATGTATAATAATAATATTAGTGGATGGGGAGGTTGGAGATCAGATGATGGAACCTCCTCATATGTTTGTACAGGCCCTGTTGCTGGAGAAGGGTATACCGAATCTGGTGGAAGAAATTAATAAGATCTTAAACATGGGAGGAAATACGAACCCTTTGAACGTGCTGGAAAATCTAAATCCTCTCAAAGTAAGAAAATCATTTACGTTATAATGTGGACCCCCAAGTGTCATTGTTCTAGACCCCCAAGTGTCAGTGTGTCATTGTTCTGGGCCCCCAAGTATAAAGGTGTCATTGTTCTGGGACCCTAAGTGTCAGGGTGTCATTGTTCTGGGACCCCCAAGTGTCAGGGTGTCATTGTTCTGGGCCCCCAAGTATAAAGGTGTCATTGTTCTGGGACCCCAAGTGTCAGGGTGTTATTGTTCTGGGCCCCCAAGTATAAAGGTGTCATTGTTCTGGGACCCCAAGTGTCAGGGTGTCATTGTTCTGGGACCCCAAGTGTCAGGGTGTCATTGTTCTGGGGCCCTAAGTGTCAGGGTGTCAATGTTCTGGGGCCCCAAGTGTCAAGGTGTCATTGTTCTGGGACCCTCAATTGTCAGGGTGTCATTGTTCTGGGATGCCAAGTGTCAGGGTCTCATTGTTCTGGGACCCCCAAGTGTCAGGGTGTCCTTGTTCTGTGCTGCCCAAGTGTCAGAGTGTCATTGTTCTGGGACCCCAAGGTGTCATTGTTCTGGGACCCCCAAGTGTCAGGGTGTCATTATTCTTGGGCCCCCAGATGTCAGGGTGTCATTGTTCTGGGACCCAACAAGTTTCAGGGTGTCATTGTTCTGGGGCCCCCAGGTGTCAGGGTGTCATTGTTCTGGAACCCCCAAGTGTCAGGTTGTCATTGTTCTGGGACCAGCCCAAGTGTCAGGGTGTCATTGTTCTGGAACCCCCAAGTGTCAGGTTGTCATTGTTCTGGAACCCCCAAGTGTCAGGTTGTCATTGTTCTGGGACCAGCCCAAGTGTCAGGGTGTCATTGTTCTGGAACCCCCAAGTGTCAGGTTGTCATTGTTCTGGGACCCCCCAAGTGTCAGGGTGTCATTGTTCTGGGACCCCCAAGTGTCAGAGTGTCATTGTTCTGGGTCCCCCTAAGTGTCAGGGTGTCATTGTTCTGGGAACCCCCAAGTGTCAGGGTGTCATTGTTCTGGGGCCCCCAAGTGTCAGTGTGTCATTGATTTGCACCCCCCAAGAGTAAGGGTGTCATTGTTCTGGGACCCCCATGTGTCAGGTTGTCATTGTTCTGGGGCCCCAAAGTGTCAGGGTGTTATTGTTCTAGGACCCCAATTGTTAGGGTGTCATTGTTCGGGGCTCCCCAAGTATCAGGGTGTCATAATTCCGGGGCCCCAAAGTGTCAGGGTGTCACTGTTCTGGGACCACCGAGTATCAGGGTGTCATTGTTCGGGGCCCCACAAGTGTCAGGGTGTCATTGCTCTGGGACCCCCAAGTGTCAGGGTGTCATTGTTCTTGGGCTCCAAAGTGTCAGGGTGTCATTATTCTAGGGCCATTTAAAAGTCAGGGTGTCATTGTTCTGGGACCCCCAAATGTCAGGGTGTCATTGATTTGGTGCCCCCAAGTGTCAGTGTGTCATTGTTTTGCAACCCCCAAGTGTCAGGGTCTCATGGTTCTGGGACCCCCAAGTGTCAGTGTGTCATTGTTCTGGGGCCCCCAAGTGTCAGGGTGTCATTGTTCTTGGACCCCCAAGTGTCAGTGGGTCATTGTTCTGGGGCCCTCAAGTGTCAGGGTGTCATTTTTCTGGAAACCCCAAGTTTCAGGGTGTCATTGTTCCGGGACCCCCAAGTGTCAGGGTGTCATTGTTCTGGGACCCCCAAGTGTCAGGGTGTCATTGTTCTGGGACCCCCAAATGTCAGGGTGTCATTGTTCTGGGACCCCCAAATGTCAGGGTGTCATTGTTCTGGGAACCCAAGTGTCAGGGTTGTCATTGTTCTAGGACCCCAAGTGTCAGGGTCTCATTGTTCTAGGACCCCCAAGTGTCAGGGTCTCATTGTTCTGGGACCCCCAAATGTCAGGGTGTCATTGTTCTGGGACCCCCAAATGTCAGGGTGTCATTGTTCTGGGACCCCCCAAGTGTCAGGGTGTCATTGTTCTGGGGCCCCCAAGTGTCATGTTGTCATTGTTCTTGGGCCCCCAAGTGTCAGGGTGTCATTGTTCTGGGACCCCCAAGTGTCAGGGTGTCATTGTTCTGGGGCTCCAAAGTCTCAGGGTGTCATTGTTCTGCGCCCCCAAGTTGCAGAGTGTTATTGTTCTGGGACCCCAAGTGTCATGGTGTCATTGTTCTTGGACCCCCAAATGTCAGGTTGTCATTGTTCTGGGAACCCCCAAGTGTCAGGGTGTCATTGTTCTGGGTCCCCCAAGTGTCAGTGTGTCATTGTTTTGCACCCCCAAGTGTCAGGGTCTCATTTTTCTGGGACCCCCATAGTGTAAGGGTGTCATTGTTCTGGGACCCTCATGTGTCAGGTTGTCATCGTTCCAGGCCCCAAAGTGTCAAGGTGTCATTGTTCTGGGACCCCAAGTGTCAGGGTGTCATTGTTCTTTGACCCCCAAGTGTGAGGATGTCATTGTTCTTGGGCCCCCAAGTGTCAGGTTGTCATTGTTCTGGGGCACCCAAGTATCAGGTTGTCATTGTTCTGGGCCCCCCAAGTGTCAGGGTGTCATTGTTCTGGGGTCCCCCAAGCGTCAGGGTGCCATTGTTACGGGGCCCCAAAGTGTCACGGTGTCATTGTTCAGGGACCTCAATTGTTAGAGAGTCAATGTTCTGGGACCACAAAGTGTCAGGGTGTCATTGTTCTGGGGCTCCAAAGTGTCAGGGTGTCATTGTTCTTGGGCCCCCAAGTGTCAGGGTGTCATTGTTCTGGGACCTGCCAAGTGTCAGGGTGTCATTGTTCTGGGGCCCCCAAGTGTCATGTTGTCATTGTTCTGGGGCCCCCAAGTGTGAGGTTGTCATTGTTCTTGGGCCCCAAAGTGTCAGGATGTCATTGTTCTGGGATCTCCCAAGTGTCAAGGTGTCATTGTTGTGGGACCCCCAAGTGTCAGGGTGTTATTTTTCTGGGGCCCCCAAATGTCAGGGTGTCATTGTTCTGGGAACCCAAGTGTCAGGATGTCATTGTTCTGGGACCCCCAAGTGTCAGGGTGTCTTTGTTCTGGGGCCCCCAAGTGTCAGGGTGTCATTGTTCTGGGGCCCCCAAGTGTCAGGATGTCATTGTTCTGGGATCCCCCAAGTGTCAAGGTGTCATTGTTGTGGGACCCCCAAGTGTCAGGGTGTCATTGTTCTGGGACCCCCAAGTGTCAGGGTGTCATTGTTCTGGGGTCCCCAAGTGTCATGTTGAAATTGTTCTGGGGCCCCCAAGTGTCAGGATGTCATTGTTCTGGGACCCCCAAGTGTCAGGTTGTCATTTTTCTGGGGCCCCTCAAATGTCAGGGTGTCATTGTTTTGGGGCTCCAAAGTCTCAGGGTGTCATTGTTCTGCACCCCCAAGTTGCAGGGTGTTATTGTTCTGGGACCCCAAGTGTCAGGGTGTCATTGTTCTTGGACCCCCAAATGTCAGGTTGTCATTGTTCTGCGGCCCCCAAGTGTTAGGGTGTCATTGTTCTGGGAACCTACAAGTGTCAGGGTGTCATTGTTCTGGGACCCCCAAGTGTAAGGGTGTCATTGTTCGGGAACCCCCATGTGTCAGGTTGACATTTTTCTGGGGACCCCCAAGTGTCAGGGTGTCATTGTTCTGGGGCCCCAAAGTGTCAGGGTGTCATTGTTCTGGGACCCCAAGTGTCAGGGTGTCATTGTTCTTGGACCCCCAAGTGTGAGGGTGTCATTGTTCTTGAACCCCCAAGTGTCAGGTTGTCATTTTTCTGGGGCACCCAAGTATCAGGGTGTCATTGTTCTGGGCCCCCAAGTGTCAGGGTGTCATTGTTCTTGGGCCCCCAAGTGTCAGGTTGTCATTGTTCTGGGGCACCCAAGTATCAGGGTGTCATTGTTCTGGGCCCCCAAGTGTCAGTGTGTCATTGTTCTGGGCCCCCAAGTATCAGGGTGTCATTGTTCTGGGCCCCCAAGTATCAGGGTGTCATTGTTCTGGGGCCCCAAAGTGTCAGGGTGTCATTGTTCTGGGACCTTAATTGTTAGGGAGTCATTGTTCTGGGACTCCAATTATTATTTTGTCATTGTTCTGGGACCCCCGAGTGTCAGGGTGTCATTGTTCTGGGACCCCCAAGTGTCAGGGCGTCATTGTTCTAGGGCCCCCAGGTGTCAGGGTGTCATTGTTCTTGGTCCCCCCAAGTGTCAGGGTGTCATTGTTCTGTTCCCCCAAGTGTCAGGGTGTCATTGTTCTTGGACCCCCAAGTGTCAGGGTGTCATTGTTCTGGGGCTCCAAAGTGTCAGGGTATCATTGTTCTGGGACCCCCAAGTGTCAGTGTGTCATTGTTTTGCACCCCCCAAGTGTCAGGGTCTCATTGTTCTGGGACCCCCAAGTGTAAGGGTGTCATTGTTCTGGGACCCCCATGTGTCAGGTTGTCATTTTTCTGGGGCCCCCCAAGTGTCAGGGTGTCATCGTTCCAGGCCCCCAAGTGTCAGGGTGTCATTGTTCTGGGACCCCAAGTGTCAGGGTGTCATTGTTCAGGGACCCCCAAGTGTGAGGATGTCATTGTTCTTGGGCCCCCAAGTGTCAGGTTGTCATTGTTCTGGGGCACCCAAGTATCAGGTTGTCATTGTTCTTGGACCCCCAAGTGTCAGGGTGTCATTGTTCTGGGACCCCCAAGTGTCAGTGTGTCATTGTTTTGCACCCCCCAAGTGTCAGGGTCTCATTGTTCTGGGACCCCCAAGTTTAAGGGTGTCATTGTTCTGGGACCCCCATGTGTCAGGTTGTCATTTTTCTGGGGCCCCCCAAGTGTCAGGGTGTCATCGTTCCAGGCCCCCAAGTGTCAGGGTGTCATTGTTCTGGGACCCCAAGTGTCAGGGTGTCATTGATCTTGGACCCCCAAGTGTGAGGATGTCATTGTTCTTGGGCCCCCAAGTGTCAGGTTGTCATTGTTCTGGGGCACCCAAGTATCAGGTTGTCATTGTTCTGGGCCCCACAAGTGTCAAGGTGTCATTGTTCTGGGGTCCCCCAAGCGTCAGGGTGCCATTGTTACGGGGCCCCAAAGTTTCAGGGTGTCATTGTTCTGGGACCTCAATTGTTAGGGAGTCATTGTTCTGGGCCCCCCAAGTATCAGGGTGTCATTGTTCTGGGGTCCCCCAAGCATCAGGGTGCCATTGTTACAGGGCCCCAAAGTGTCAGGGTGTCATTGTTCTGGGACCTCAATTGTCAGGGTGTCATTGTTCTGGAACACCCCAGTGTCAGGGTATCATTGTTCTGGGACCCCCAAGTGTCAGTGTGTCATTGTTCTTGGGCCCCCCTAGTGTCAGGGTGTCATTGTTCTGGGGCCCCAAGTGTCAGGGTGTCATTGTTCTGTGCCCCCAAGTGTCAGGGTGTCATTGTTCTTGGACCCCCAAGTGTCAGGGTGTCATTGTTCTGGGGCTCCAAAGTGTCAGGGTGTCATTGTTCTGGGACCCACCAAGTGTCAGGGTGTCATTGTTCTGGGGCCCCAAGTGTCATGTTGTCATTGTTCTGGGGCCCCCAAGTGTCAGAGTGTCATTGTTCTGGGACCCCCAAGTGTCAGGTTGTCATTTTTCTGGGGCCCCTTGAATGTCAGGGTGTCATTGTTCTGGGGCTCCAAAGTCTCAGGGTGTCATTGTTCTGGGACCCCCATGTGTCAGGTTGTCATTTTTCTGGGACCCCCCAAGTGTCAGGGTGTCATCGTTCCAGGCCCCAAAGTGTCAGGGTGTCATTGTTCTTGGGCCCCCAAGTGTCAGGTTGTCATTGTTCTGGGGCACCCAAGTATCAGGTTGTCATTGTTCTGGGGCCCCCAAGTGTCAGGGTGTCATTGTTCTGGGACCACCAAGTGTTAGAGTGTCATTGTTCCGGGGCCCCAAAGTGTCAGGATGTCATTGTTCTGGGACTCCAATTGTTATTGTGTCATTGTTCTGGGACCCCCGAGTGTCAGGGTGTCATTGTTCTGGGACCCCCAAGTGTCAGGGTGTCATTGTTCTGGGGCCCCCAGGTGTCAGGGTGTCATTGCTCTTGGGCCCCCCAAGTGTCAGGGTGTCATTGTTCTGTGCCCCCAAGTGTCAGGGTGTCATTGTTCTTTGGCTCCCAAGTGTCAGGGTGTCATTGTTCTGGGGCCCCCAAGTGTCAGGGTGTCATTGTTCTGGGCCCCCCAAGTGTCAGGGTGTCATTGTTCTGGGACCTCAATTGTTAATAAGTCATTGTTCTGGGACCACCAAGTGTTAGGGTGTCATTGTTCTGGGACCCCCGAGTGTCAGGTTGTCATTGTTCTGGGCCCCCCAAGTGTCAGGGTGTCATTGTTCTGGGGTCCCCCAAGCATCAGGGTGCCATTGTTATGGGGCCCCAAAGTGTCAGGGTGTCATTGTTCTGGGACTTCAATTGTTAGGGAGTCATTGTTCTGGGACCACCAAGTGTTAGAGTGTCATTGTTCCGGGGCCCCAAAGTGTCAGGATGTCATTGTTCTGGGACTCCAATTGTTATTGTGTCATTGTTCTGGGACCCCCAAGTGTCAGGGTGTCATTGTTCTGGGACCCCCAAGTGTCAGGGTGTCATTGTTCTGGGGCCCCCAGGTGTCAGGGTGTCATTGCTCTTGGGCCCCCCAAGTGTCAGGGTGTCATTGTTCTGTGCCCCCAAGTGTCAGGGTGTCATTGTTCTGGCACCCCAAGTGTCAGGGTGTCATTGTTCTGGGGCTCCAAAATGTCAGGGTGTCATTGTTCTGGGGCTCCAAAGTGTCAGGTTGTCATTGTTCTTTGGCTCCCAAGTGTCAGGGTGTCATTGTTCTACTACCCCCAACTGTCAGGTTGTCATTGTTCTAGGACCACTTAAGTATCAGGGTGTCATTGTTCGGGGGCCCCCAAGCATCAGGGTTTCATTTTTCTGGTAACCCCAAGTTTCAGGTTGTCATTGTTCTAGGACCCCCAAGTGTCAGGGTGTCATTGTTCTGGGACCCCCAAGTGTCAGGGTATCATTGTTCTGTGCCCCCCAAGTGTCAGGGTGTCATTGTTCTAGTACCCCCAACTGTCAGGTTGTCATTGTTCTAGGGCCACTTAAGTGTCAGGGTGTCATTGTTCTGGGGCCCCCAAGCATCAGGGTTTCATTTTTCTGGTAACCCCAAGTTTCAGGTTGTCATTGTTCTAGGACCCCCAAGTGTCAGGGTGTCATTGTTTTGGGATCCCCAGGTGTCAGGGTCTCATTGTTCTGGGGCCCCCAAGTGTCAGGGTGTCATTGTTCTGGGGCCCCAAGTGTCAGGGTGTCATTGTTCTGGGACCACCAAGTGTCAGGGTGTCATTGTTCTGGGACCCCCAGGTGTCAGGGTGTCATTGTTCTGGGACCCCCAAGTGTCAGGGTGTCATTGTTCTGGGACCCCAATTTGTCAGGGTGTCATTGCTGTGGGGCCCCAAGTGTCAGGATGTCATTGTTCTGGGACCACCAAGTGTCATGTTGTCATTGTTCTGGGGCCCCCAAGTGTCTGGGTGTCATTGTTCTGGGACCCCAAGTGTCAGGGTGTCATTGTTCTGGGGCCCCCAAGTATCAGGGTGTCATTGTTCTTGGGCCCCCAAGTATCAGGGTGTCATTGTTCTGGGGCCCCAGGTGAACTCTTCAGCAGAGAAGACCCCTTTCTATGTTGGAGTTCCCAGGTTCGGTGGATGAAAAGGGTGCAATGTAACGTTGTGTATTCAGTATATTGGAGGAATGATACTTTGTGTCTTCTCAGGGTCAGAATCAGAATCTGGGTTTAGGAACCCTTGGATAAAAACCGATACAGAGGATTACAATACAGAGAATTTTTGGGGCTTCCGATGCAACACTTCATGGCCATATACAATCAGAAGCACAAACCCCAAAAGTGAGGCCGGCTACGGAAGGTGCCGCTACGTCTCCCGACAACAACCAATTACATCGTATAAAATATAAAGGAATGAAAATTACAAATTTAATAAAGGAAAACTTAAGGCAAAACCTTTTTCTGTTATGTTTTTGGATAAAATAAGGGGGAGAGGCTACATCCTATTGGTAAGATTTCCCTTCACTTCCTTTTCCATATCCTGGTTGGCCCCTTTGGAAGATTTTCTCTCCTATTCCTGTTCTGGTGACAACCCAAAATTTTGCGAAGTTACTTTCAATGATCATGGTCACCAGGGCAAATATAGAGGAGGAATCCCCCTAATGGGGAAGACCATTCTCAGCTGTCACAGAAAGATTCCTTTCAGTAAGACCATACACTATGTAATCTGATTGTACAACCTTTGGGTCTTTGAATAACCATCTTTGTGGTGGCCGGTCCTCTTCTCACGAATAGAGGGAGGAATAATTATCAACTTATTGGGAGTGAACTTTGTGAAAGGTCAGGAAGATGTCCCCCCGGGCCATTGATGGAACGTTCAATCATCATATAATTATAATTATTATTTCCAGAGGGTGAGATCGGGGAGATTGAATGACAACCGATTCTCAGTTCTGAAATCCAAAGCCCTCATTTTAATCTTCTGGTAACATTGTGACATTAAAATCCACCAACATCACATGGAGATTTATTACCAATCATAACAAAAATAATTGCCAGTAGTTGGAGGAACTCTGAAACCTTCTCTGTGGTGCAGTTTTGGCAGAAGTACCTGCAGCCATAGACCATAATTGGTCGCTCCTGTTAGTTTGGTGTTTACTCGGGGAGTTACTGTGGATCTTTTGTTTGCCTGTTTATTTAAAGTGTACAATACTAACCATATCTTTCTGATCTGATCCATCCTCACTGCGAGGATTCCCTGTCCTATAGACATACTCATCATCCTGACCTATTCTGTGTCTGCATTCACATTTATTTACTAATGGACATGGGCGGATCGTTTCACTCTGCATTTAAATTCGGGGGAAAATTGTTTGTTATTCTGAAATTTGGATGTATCTGAATTTCAGAATTACAAAAATTAATGAATTTAAACGAATATGACGAACCAAAATTTCCGACGAAATTCGAATTCAAATAGTATTCGAATTACCGAAGAGAATAGAAAATAAAATAAAAGAATAGAATATAATAGAGTAAAACAGAGCAGAATACAAATTAGATTAGGGAAGTAAACAAGTGGCTGAAGAGCTGGTGTAGTAAGGAGGGGTTTGGGTTTCTGGAGGACTGGGCTGACTTCTCATTCGATAACCGGTACTATAGAAGGGAGGGACTGCACCTAAATGAGGGTGCAGATCTTCTGGGAATGAAGATGGCCAAAAAGTTAGAGGGGTTTTTAAACTAGGCAATGGGGGGGAGGGTCCAGAGTTAGAGATAGTCAGCGCGGAAGATATTCCAGAGGGTAGTATTGGGGGCATTAGTGGTAGGTTAACCAAAGCACAAAAACACAAGGTAAGTATAGTAGCAAGTCCTAGTTGCAATCTCGAAACACCCAATACAAGGACAATATGCGACCGGTCTAAACTATGTGTCATGTTCACCAATGCCAGGAGCATGGCGGACAAGATGAGTGAACTAGAGATACTGTTGTACGAGGAGGATTTGGATTTTGTGGGAATTTCAGAGACCTGGTTCAACAGCTCTCATGATTGGCTGGCAAGCATTTAAGGGTATACCCTATACCGCAAGGATAGAGAGGGTAAAAAAGGAAGAGGGGTATGCCTATATATCAATAATAATGTACAAGTGAATGTGAGAGAAAAGAAGGAGTTCCCCTAAGTGGACTTTATCGGCACTTTGCTAAGGATACTAGTATATATAATATAATTGCGTAATAATTGTGTATAACAAAGTATAAGAAATAACAGAGTTTTTATTTAAACATGACATAATTTAAAAACATAATGTTTCATAGGTTTCACAGGGCATATTACATAATTACATAAATCATTAATGTGGTATTCTTCACAGAACAATGAGTTGTGCGAAAGCTATTAATTAACACCCAACACGTTTCGGAATAAATTAGTATTTTTGTCCTTCTTCAGGGATATAACAAAAAAAGAGCAGTTCGTTTGGTAATATGCTAGATTAAGTTCCTTTAAAAATAGGCGTTGTGCACGCTGGACGCTGGGATATGCGGCTGGCAAACTTTGTATCTAAGTTAAATAGGGGATCCTTTCTGTTTTGCTTCAGTAGTCGCCTCGGCCTGCACGCATCCGGGAGGGACGGGGATAGGTGAGACACCATACCCCACTAACAGTGGGACCCCTACTATCTGACACCATTCAGTATCAACCCTAATGCCTTCTACGATAAGTGCACCAGCAATAATGCCCAATATCATTCCAGTATTGGATTTTTAAAGGAACTTAATCTAGCATATTACCAAACGAACTGCTCTCTTTTTTTGTTACATCCCTGAAGAAGGACAAAAATACAATTTTATTCTGAAACGCGCTGGGTGTTAATTGAGAGCTTTCGCACAACTCATTGTTCTGTGAAGAATACCACATTAATGATTTATGTAATTATGTAATATGCCCTGTGAAACCTATGAAACATTATGTTTTTAAATTATGTCATGTTTAAATAAAAACTCTGTTATTTCTTATACTTTGTTATACACAATTATTACGCAATTATATTATTTATACTAGTATCCTTAGCAAAGTGCCGATAAAGTCCACTAAGGGGAACTCCTTTTCTAAATAATATTTGGATGTGGCGCAGCTTTGGTGTACCTAGGGATGCTAACTATTCCATATTGATTAGTGAATGTGAGAGATGACATCACTGAGGGAGCTAGGGAGGAGGTGGAATCCTTATGGGTAGAGCTCCAAAGGGATGAAGCTAAGGGGAAAATAATACTGGGAGTATGCTATAGGCCCCCTAACCTGAAGGAGGAAGTGGAGACAGATCTCCTATCACAATTTGGATTAGCAGTAAGGATGGGAAATGTTAACATAATGGGGGATTTTAATTATCCAGACATAGACTGGGTGGAGGGAACCGCGCATTCATTTAAGGCTCGCCAGTTCCTTAATGTCTTGCAGGACAATTTTATGGGTCAGATGGTAGACGCACCAACTAGAAATAAAACATTACTGGATCTACTGATTAACAACAATACAGACCTGATCACAGATGTGGAAATACCGGGCAATTTAGGTAACAGCGATCACAGGTCAGTTAGTTTCAGTATAAATCACTCAAATAGGAAACATAAAGGGAATACAAAGACAGTGAATTTCAAAAGAGCCAACTTCCCTAAACTACAAACCTTGCTAAAAGGCATAAATTGGGATAAAATATTAGGAACAAAGAATACGGAGGAGAGATGGGTTTGCTTTAAGAGCATATTAAATAAGGGCATTAGCCAATGTATCCCATTGGGTAATAAATTTAAAAGAGCGAACAAAAGCCCTCGATGGCTTAACTCCAATGTAAAAATGCATATAAAAGCAAAGGAGAAGGACTTCAAAAAATACAAGGTTGAGGGATCATCCTCAGCATTCAGACTTTATAAAGAATGCAACAAGAAATGTAAGGGTGCAATTAGGACGGCTAAGATAGAACAAGAAAGACACATAGCGGAGGAGAGCAAAAAAAAATCCCAAGAAATTCTTTAAGTCTGTAAACAGTAAAAAAGGAGGACGGACCATATTGGCCCCATAAAGAGTGAGGAAGGACATCTGGTTACAAAGGATGGGGAGATGGCGAAGGTATTGAATTTATTCTTCTCCTCAGTCTTCACGAGTGAATCGGAGGGCTTCAGTAACCAAAACTGCAGTGTTTATCCTCATGACACAACACAGGAAGCACCTCCATGGTTAACAAAGGACAGAATTAAAATTAGACTTGAGAAACTTAACACTAATAAATCACCGGGACCAGATGGCTTGCATCCGAGGGTACTTAGGGAACTCAGTCAAGTGATTGCCAGACCGTTGTTCCTAATTTTTACAGACAGTCTACTGACTGGAATGGTACCAGCTGATTGGAGAAAAGCCAATTTAGCACCAATATTTAAAAAGGGCCCAAAATACATCCCTGGGAATTACAGACCAGTTAGCCTAACATCAATAGTATGTAAACTCTTGGAGGGGATGATAAGGGACTATATACAAGATTTTAGTAATAAGAACGGTATCATTAGCAGTAATCAGCATGGATTCATGAAGAATCGTTCTTGCCAAATCAATCTACTAACCTTCTATGAGGAGGTGAGTTGCCATCTAGATAAAGGAAGGCCCGTAGATGTGGTGTATCTGGATTTTGCAAAAGCATTTGACACAGTTCCCCATAAACATTTACTGTACAAAATAAGGTCCATTGGCATAGACCATAGGGTGAGTACATGGATTGAAAACTGGGTGGTGATAAATGGGGAGTACTCGGAATGGTCAGGGGTGGGTAGTGGGGTCCCCCAGGGTTCTGTGCTGGGACCAATCCTGTTTAATTTGTTCATAAACGATCTGGAGGATGGGATAAACAGTTCAATCTCTGTATTTGCAGACGATACTAAGCTAAGCAGGGCAATAACTTCTCCGCAGGATGTGGAAACCTTGCAAGAAGATCAAATTAATGGGGTGGGCAACTACATGGCAAATGAGGTTCAATGTAGAAAAATGTAAAATAATGCATTTGGGTGGCAAAAATATGAATGCAATCTATACACTGGGGGGAGAACCTCTGGGGGAATCTAGGATGGAAAAGGACCTGGGGGTCCTAGTAGATGATAGGCTCAGCAATGGCAGGCAATGCCAAGCTGCTGCTAACAAAGCAAACAGAATATTGGCATTAAAAAGAGGATCAACTCCTGAGATAACCCGCACCTGGAGTATGCTGTCCAGTTCTGGGCACCAGTCCTCAGGAAGAATGTACTGGAAATGGAGCGAGTACAAAGAAGGGCAACAAAGCTAATAAAGGGTCTGGAGGATCTTAGTTATGAGGAAAGGTTGCGAGCACTGAACGTATTCTCTCTGGAGACGCTTGAGAGGGGATATGCTTTAGATATACAAATACCGTACTGGTGACCCCACAATAGGGAGAAAACTTTTTCGCAGACGAGAGTTTAACAAGACTCACTGACACTCATTAAAATTAGAAGAAAAGAGGTTTAACCTTAAACTACATAGAGGGTTCTTTACTGTAAGAGCAACAAGGATGTGTAATTCCCTTTCACAGGCGGTGGTCTCAGCGGGAGCATGGATAGTTTCACGAAACTATTAGCACCTGAATGACCGCAACATACAGGGATATATAATGTAATTAATAAACAAATGCAAGTGCAGCGCAAACAAGTAAAGACAATTAAAAGTCCATATGGCAAAACATATATTCAAATCCTCTTATCACAAGCAGGCTGGTCCCTTTTCGTAACGTATCAGATGTCATATGCTTAATCATAAGGGTGCGCTTACCGGAAAAGGTGGACCCCTTAATTACAGGGGGTCAGACAGGCCTGGGTAAATGTATGGTGAGCAGCTGCACTGGATCTCATCTGCGATGGTCGGTCATCAGTTGTCCTGGGATGGGTCTGTAACCAGGAATGTAACAAACTGTGTGCAGCTTGTTACTGCTACTGTATCAAGACAGACCTGTGTCTGGAAAGCTGTCCGCCCTGTGTGAGACTACATTCCTGGTTACGGACCCATCCCAGGACAACTGATGACCGACCATCGCAGATGAGATCCAGTGCAGCTGCTCACCATACATTTACCCAGGCCTGTCTGACCCCCTGTAATTAAGGGGTCCACCTTTTCCGGTAAGCGCACCCTTATGATTAAGCATATGACATCTGATACGTTACGAAAAGGGACCAGCCTGCTTGTGACAAGAGGATTTGAATATATGTTTTGCCATATGGACTTTTAATTTTCTTTACTTGTTTGCGCTGCACTTGCATTTGTTTATTAATTGTTATTGAGGTTGGTGAATCCTTTAGTGTTCAGCTTGCATTCAAAATTACGTATAGTTTGCGCGGATTGCCCTCTGTTTATTATATATAATGTAATACTGACACATAATCACACACATAGGTTGGACTTGATGGACTTGTGTCTTTTTTCAACCTCACCTACTATGTAACTATGTAACAAAATAAAAGAATAGAAAGAAATTGAATAGAAAACAAGGGGACAGAATAACAAATAAAAGAATAGAGTAAAACAGACTAAAATAGAATAGCAAATAAAAGAATAGAACTAAATAAAATAGAATATAACTGTAATGAAACGTCCCACACTCCGCTTGAGTGCTTTTGTCTTATACCGCTTCCTCCCAGTCTGAATATAGATATGAGATATTCCAACCGCTGACAACCAAGAACTAGACAGTACTCATTTTGGCTGCTGAACATTATTATTATATTGTTATTATTATACAGGATTTATATAGCACCAACAGTTTGCGCAGCGCTTAACAAAATGAAGGCAGACATTATAGTTACATTACAATTTGGTACAAGAGGAATCAGAGGGCCCTGCTCACTAGAGCTTACAATCTAGGAGGGGGGTCAATTGATACAAATGGTAATAGCTGTGGGGGGATGAGCTGATGGAGAAAGTGAAACAGTGTATTAGATAGAAGCAGCATAACCTTCTTTAAAGAGAAGGGTTTTCAGGGATCGTCTAAAGATGGATAGATTAGGGGACAGTCGGACAGATTAGGGTAGAGAGTTCCAAAGGATGGGAGAAGCTCTGGAGAAATCCTAAACATGAACTGTTTATTGAAACACAGGTACACAGAGGTAACACTCGGGACAATCCCCCCTCTCTTTGCATTCAGGGCAGGGTAGACTGTCCAATCAGCAGGGAGAGCTGTTGGAGGAATTCCCCCCTCCCTCCCGAAAGCAAATACACATACACATCCCATAATACTTTCTCCCAAGGCAGACAGACACAATAGAACAATGGAATACAGCCACACCCCCAAATGACCCAGCAGAGAGCACACCATAGTATGAGACAATATACAATATATACAGTTGTGCTCAAATGTTTGCATACCCTGGCAGAAATTGTGAAATGTTGGCATTAATATTGGAAAAAATGACTGATCAGATTTTCAGATTTTTTTTTTAAGCATAGCAATCACATGAAGCCATTTATTATCACATTATTTTTTGGATCCTTTTTAAATCATAATGATAACAGAAATCACCCAGATGGCCTGATCAAAAGTTTACATACCCTGGAAGGTTTGGCCTTGTTACAGACACAGAAGGTGGCACACATGGGTTAAAAATGGCAATTAAAGGTTAATTTCCCACATTTGTGGCTTTTTAAAACACAATTAGTGTCTGTGTATAAATAGTCAATGAGTTTGTTAACTCTCACATGGATGCACTAAGCAGGCTAGACACTAAGCCATGGGGAACAGAAAAGAACAGTCAAAAGACCTGCGTAACAAGGTAATTAAACTTTACAAAGATGGAGAAGGATATAAAAAGATATCCAAAGCCTTGAATATGCCAGTCAGTACTGTTCAATCACTTAATAAGGAGTGGAACATTTGGGGATCTCTTGATACCAATCCAAGGTCAGGTAGATCAAGAATCAAGAAAAATGTCAGCCACAACTGCCCCAGGAACTGTTTGGGATACAAAGAAATAACCCACAGGTAACCTCAGGAGAAATACGGGCTGACCCTCTACATATCTCCCCCTGTTCCAGGCCAGAGGTCTGGACACCACGAATCAAGTGGCAATAGACCCGCATTCTGATGTACCTTTCCTGGTCTATGTACCACTACAAACTTGAAGTCCTGTAGAGGAAGGAACCACCAGGTGATTCTGGAGTTTTTGTCTTTATTTTGGGCCATCCACGTAAGGGGTGCATGATCTGAAACTAACTTGAAGGGTCGGCCCAACAAGTAGTAGCGGAGTGTATCCAAAGCCCATTTTATAGCGAGACCAGTGGCGTACTAAGTGGTGGGCATGGAGGGTGGGCCGCCCCAGGTGCCACACACTGGGGGGTGTCAGGCCAGCACCCCCCCTCTCCATGACTGAAGCAGAGACAGCGGGCGGATTTAAGCAGTGCAGTGGTACGGCGTGGTGACAGGCAGCGGCAGGTAAGAACACAGTACGCACATGGAGAGCCTGTAATGGCTTTGCAAATGGGGGGGTTTTGCCATACCCGAGTGACACCCATGTGACATTCGTCGGTGCACGCAAGACCCACAATGATCCCCTTCTTTCGTGGCCACGCCGCGGCTCTGATCTGTCTCACACAGCTGAGCAGAGTGAAGCCGCCTCCCCCTCCTCCGTGTAGTCTACACGTACTGTGCATAATGTCCCAGGCAGATTATCTGAGCCAAGGCCCGAGGTACATTATGGGTCTGAAGGGGGGTCTGCACTGTAGGGAGGTCTGTATTGTAGGGGGGCCTACACTGTAGGGGTGTCTGCACTGTAGGGGGTCTGTATTGTAGGGGGGCCTACACTGTAGGGGTGTCTGCACTGTAGGGGGGTCTGTATTGTAGGGGGTCTGCACTGTAGGGGGGTCTGCACTATAGGGGGGTCTGTATTGTAGAGGGTTTGCACTGTAGGGGGGGTCTGTATTGTAGGGTGATCTGCACTTTAGGGGGGTCTGTATTGTAGGGGAGGTTCTGTACTTTAGGGGGGTTTGTACTGTAGGGGGGTCTGTAAGGGGTGGTCTGTACTGTGGGGGGTCTGCACTGTAGGGGGGTCTGTACTGAATGGGGGTGTCTGCACTGTAGGGGGGTCTGCACTGTAGGGGGGTCTGTGTAACATGCAGGTGGTCCAGAGATGTTAGGGGGTGTCTGTTTAACATACAGGCGTCCAGAGATGTGGGGCCTGTGTAATATAACGGGTCCAGGGGTGCAGGGTGCTGTGTAATGTAAAGGGGTCCAGAGGTGCAGGGTGCTGTGTAATGTAAAGGGGTCCAGAGGTACAAGGGATGTGTAATGTAAAGAGGTCCTTAGGTGCAAGGTACTGTTTAATGTAAAGGGGTCCAGAGGTGCTGTATAATGTGCACAGTAGTGACAAAGAGATATTTAAGGATGCAGAGGTATGCAGGGGGCACAGTGGGGTATTTATACATTTTAAGGTGAGGGGGTGCCAGATATAGGATCCTCCCCGGGTGCCAAATGCACTAGGTACGCCCCTGTGTGAGACACTCCCTTTCCACAATGGAATATTTCCTCTCAGCTAGCATGAGCTTCCGGCTCAAGTACACAACGGGTTGCTCATCCCCCCAACCATCTGGGACAGTAATGCACCCAGACCCAACTTTGAGGCATCTGTTTGTACCAGGAACTCTTTTTGTAAGTCAGGAGCTACCAACACTGGTTCCTGGCACAAAGCTTGCTTCAACCAGCAGAACGCTGCTTCTGCACTCCACTGAACAACAGTTGCGTTCTTTCTCTTGGTGAGATCAGTCAGAGGCGCTGCTAGACTGGCAAAGTTGGGGACAAACCTCCTATAATAGCTGACGATGCCAAGGAAAGAACGCACCTGTTTCTTTGTGAGTGGACGGGGCCCATATCTGGATAGCCTTCACTTTGTTTAGCTGGGGTTTAATCACACCCCTGCCTACAACATACCCCAGGTAGCGGACCTCCTCCAACCCAACCTTGCTCTTTTCAGGGTTCACTATGAACCCCGCCCTTCGGAGTGCAACCAAGACCAACTGGACCTTCAGTAAGTGACTCTCCCAGTCCTGACTAAAGATGAAAATGTCATCAAGGTAGGCTCCTGAGAATTCCTTATGAGGTCTCAGGACAAAGTCCATGGCCCTCTGGAAAGTGGCTGGGGCCCCATGTAACCCAAATGGCATTCAGGCATATTGCCATAACCCCTCTGGTGTGGCAAATGCTGTTTTTTTCTTTATTCTCTGGGGAAAGTGGGATCTGCAAGTATCCCTCGGTCAAGTCAAGAGTGGTGATGTACCGGGCCGGTCCTAATCTCTCGATTTACTCATCTACCCAGGGCATGGGATACGCGTCTGGCTTGGAGACTTCATTTAACTTGTGAAAATCATTGCACAACTGCCAGGTTCCATTTGGCTTGGGTTCAAGGACTATAGGGCTGGACCAGCTACTTGAAGACTCCTCAATGATCCCAAGGTCCAACATACTCTTAAGCCTCGTACACATGATCGGATTTTCCGATGGTAAATGTGTGATAATAGGCTGTTGGAGGAAAATCTGACCGTGTGTATGCTCCATCTGACAATTGTCGGATTTTCCGTGGACAAATGTTGGATCGCAGGTTTCAAAATTTTCCGCAGACAAATGTCTGTTGTCGGATTTTCAGAGCATGTGTACACAAGTCCGTCAGACAAAAGTCCAAAGTACAAACACGCATGCTCAGAAGCAAGGATGAGCCAGAGGCAGTTGGTCTTGTAAACGAGCGTTCATAATGGAGAATTAACATTCGTGACGTGGCAAATTATGAAATGTCAAAATGTAGCACACAATTCTCTTCTTATTTATTGAGATAATAATGAAGCTGCTTTGCTGGTGATGCTGATGGAGTTATTTCAAACGAATTTTCAAAGGCTTTTTTTTTCTAGTGATATCAAGAATAATATTATTATGCTTTTTTTTTTTTTGGGCAAGTTACCACAACACCATTATCCCGTAGTTTTTAAGATCAATGATACAACTATGTTGGTGTCCCTTGTTAATTTTATATTGTATTTTTTTAAATGTAACTGCCTACTCCCAAACTGTCATTTGAAGTAAAACACATAGCCAAGTATTATTCTACACAATTTTTTTATTGTGCATTAAATAAAGAAAACAAATAAAATTAGACATGGGAGGCAACAAGCAATCCCAATCCCGACCATCCTCCTCAACTGCTTTCTTTAGCATTCCCTTTAAGGTTTTGTTGAACTGCTCCACTAACCCATCAGTTTGTGGGTGATACACTGAAGTCCGCAAGTGTTTAATCTTAAACAGTTTACAGAGTTCCTTCATCACTTTTGACATGAACGGGGTACCTTGGTCTGTCAAGATCTCGGGAAGGAGCCCTGTTCTCATGAACATCTGAAACAACTCCCGTGTGATGACCTTGGATGAGCAATTTCTTAAAGGTTCTGGTATGGATTTTTGGGGGGACCCCACTCCATTTTTTAAAAAAAATTTGGCGCAGGGTTCCTCTTAAAATCCATACCAGATCCGAAGTCTGGTATAGATTTTGAGGGGGACCCCACGACATTTTTTTTTTAAATTTTGGCCGGGTATCCCCTTAATATCCATACCAGACCTGAAGAGCCTGGTATGGAATTTAGGGGGACCCCCACGTCATTTTTTTTTAAATTTTGGTTCGGGGGTTCCCCTGTGGGGAATTTCCATGCCGTTTTTATCAATGAACTTTTATGTGTATTGTCGGACCGGCAATTCATTAATAGCCGCAAGTAGTTTTAAATGACTTCTTTTCCTTTGAAATGTGATTTTGCTGTCAGACTGTTCTAAACACGGGAAACATGCGCCCCTTTACAGGCATACTATAGACACCCCCCAGGTACAAAATATAAAGGAATATTACACGTTTATTGTTTCACTTTTAGCATTACCAAAATGGCTGCTCCCGAAAAAACGTCCGTTTTTAAAACTTTTTTGCATTGATCCATGTCCCCTGGGCAGGACCCGGGTCCCCAAACACTTTTTATGACAATAACTTGCATATAAGCCTTTATGAGCACTTTTGATTTCTCCCATAGACTTTTAAAGAGTGTTCCGCGGCTTTCGAATTTGCCGCAAACACCCCAAATTGTTCGCTGTTCAGCGAACAGCCGATGTTCGAGTCAATCATGAGTTCAACTCGAACTTGAAGCTCATCCCTAATCACCATGCACACAGGTGACCCCGACCTGTTCCCTTGGTACCAGCTTTCTTAGCAACCCGTCCGATTGGAGCAGGGTGACGACACTCCCAGAGTCAAGGAGCGCTACCACCTCCTATCCATTGACCCACACCACACACTCATGTGGATTCAGGCTGGTTGCAGCATATAATGCATGGGCATAAATGGAGCGATGGCGACCCATGTCACACTCCGTTGATTCTTCCCAACTTGGGCACTGGGCCACCAGATGACCCAGTTGATGGCAGGACCAACAGCGAACCTCACAGGGTTCCCCCTGGTTCCCTGGAATCTTAGGTCCTGGGGTGCTCCTGGCAGTTGTACTATACCCCCGAGCAGCCACCATGCGATCACCGGGAGCCACCCTGGTGCTGGAACGCACTTCTTTGAAATGTAAACCCCCTAATTTAACCCTTCCCCTGTGTAATCCCCCTAATGTAACCCGCCCTGTGTAATCCCCCTAATGTAGCCCCCTGTGCAATCCCCCTAATGTAACCTGCCCTGTGTAATCCCCCTAATCTAACCCCCCGTGTATATCTCCCCTCCCTACATTTACAGACCTCAGATCAGCGTGGCTCTGTCCACACAAATGTCCCTCCATCTAGGCTCTGTCGGCTCTGAGGAGTGTAATTGTGATAGGCAGCCAGCACCTCTCCTTGCCTGCCTGTCACTCACAATAATAGGCAGCACCGGTTCCTGGAGGACATGTGGGTGCCGGGGGCACTGGGCTATGGGACTGCAGAGCTGTCTGCCTCTGCCTCACCATTCTTTCTTCTCCTCCCTCCCCAAACCTCTCTCAATCCAGTGCCATGCGTCACCCCTCTGGCGGGTGTCACCCGGGTGTGGCCTGCACCCCCTAGCGATGCCACTGTGTGTCATGTTGGTGAGGTGCCATCATCATCTGAGCTGCTGCAAAATGTCAGTGTCATTTTGAGAGTCAATTTCATGTGTGTGTGCCGCCCATTCTAATTTCTTGCCCTCTCGATTCCTGTCCCTGAGCTACTTACTATATCGAAAATAAAATAAGAAATATGTTTTTGCCTTAATATCTACCTTAAATCACTTTGCTAATTGCATATTGTACTTGATTGTAGCCTAAATAGTGAAATTTGCACTTAAAACTGTCATTTTGTAACTTTTGGATATGCCAGTAAAAACGTGACGGTGCCAGTAAATTTTGGGTGTTGTGTCAGTAAATTTCAATCTGGTAGGTTGGCAACACTGCTGAACACCAAGGAAATTCAGTCCCCACAATGAAAGGCTAAACACAAGTATATGTTCCAAAGAGTACTTACTAGTGTAGAGGAGGTCCCAAAAAGAATGGCTGAAGGAGGGAGAAGGGGGGAGACAGCGAAGCAGTCTCTCTCTCTCTCTCTCTCTCTCTCTCTCTCTCTCTCTCTCTCTCTCTCTCTCTCCCTCTCATGTAATGTTTCCCTATGAGAGTAAGGTGTACGAATTAAACCATTTATGCCTCTCTCCATCCCGCCGCCTTCTCCCTCCTTCAGCCATTATTTATGGGACCTCCTCTACACTAGTAAGTACTCTTTGGAACTTATGCTTGTGTTCAGCCTTTCATTGTGGGGACTGAATTTCCTTGCTGTTCAGTGATCTGCAATGGCGTCCCTAGGGGGGGCAGAGGGGGCCCTGACTCCCCCAACATTATGCTGTGCCCCAACATGTGCCCCCCCCCATTAAAATTTTTTTTTTTGTTTTTTTTTGCAAAAAGCAATGTCTAAGAGGGAGAGCGTCCCCAGTCAGCTCCTGCGGGTGATTCCTCTCCCCTCCCTCTGCTCGATGACACTGCATAATTTGAGCACTCACACAACTACGGCCACCCAATCTGCTCCTACCTCTGCATCCTCATTGGCAGGGAGAAGAGCGAGTTGCAGGAAGGACTCCACCAGGACTCTCAGTTACTGAAAAAACAGACTGATTTCTCCCATCCTTAGGACAGGAGAACCAGCCTGTAAATTCCAAGAGATGCCAGACCAGCACTGTCAATAGCAGGGGCAGGACAGCAAGAGGAGGCTGGGGAACCCCACAGTGGCAGAACACCAGGGCCCGGTGGCAAGACAACCTTTGCAACCCTGATAGTTCTCCCACTGCTTTGGACCCTTATATTTTCTTGGTATGCTGGTGACATAAATCTTGTTTTCTGCCACCCTGGGGGGGCCCAATACAGTAGGAAGGGAGCTCACTGCAGAACATGTGAAAGGGCCATTGTGGGGTCGTAGTAAAGGGTCCCAGGATATATATATATATATATATATATATATATATATATATATATATATATATATTGCATTTTATGGTTGCCCCCCTACTTTTATCCCTGTCCCCCCATGTGCCCCCCCTAAATATGAAAGCTGGACACGCCACTGGTGATCTGCTTATGCAGCTCAAGGAGGGGATTGTTTGCAGAGCCTTGAAAGATTTGAAATGCCATCTGATCTTCGTGGGCTCTGCCTTTACTGTCCCCTCTTTCAAACTGACCCCTTGGTTAATCGCCCACAACGATTAGAAACACTAAATCTATATAGGAATTACCAACAACATCATAAATGAATTCCATTTTTTTCTTACTTGTAGGATAATACAGGTTATTTCCCTAAACAGTAGAACCCAACAGCAAGCGTGCCACAGGTGCGTGTCTGGGCGCTGTAGGGGATAAAAATAAGGGGCGGCATTCACCATTCTCGGTCCTCCTGTTTACTGTCCGAATCATCAGATCATCCCCTCATTTTAGGGATGGAAGATCAAATTGGTTCTATTTTTTTCATTATGTAGAATTGAGGTAAATATTTTTGCCCTACTCACTACCCTATACTCTTTAGTATTAGTATATTGAACCATTGTCGGGAAAGAAGCCAGTACCAGCCTTGCCAATATCACCGCTTTCCTACGCACATGCGCGGTAGAGCGGTACTCTGGAGCATCTCTGGGCACAATACAGCTGAAAGGCTAATGAGCATGCGCAATTCAGGGAAATGGTGAATGCGCATGCGCAATTCAGCGGAATGGCGAATGCACGTACGCAATAGCGCACGCACAACCTGAGCCTCCCACTGCCTATAAAAGCCACTCTGTGCCATGGCCAAGTTGCTGGTTTGTCTTTCAGCTTCCTGTGTGTTTCCTGCTTGTATCCTGATTCTTGATTACCCGTTGTGACCCAGATTGACCTTGACTTATGCTGATCTCTTCCTGCTTCTGACCTTCATCTTGCCTCTCGGACCTACTTGCCTCCTGTGTTTGACCCTGTCTAAGGTTATCCCTTCCTGTACCAGTGGTTGACCCTCGGCCTGCTCTCAGACTCTGCTATTTGTCTCCAGTGCTTGACCCCTGGCTTGCTCACAGACTTTGCCTGCAGTTATCTGTGTTTGACCCTCTGCCTGTTTTATGGATTTCCTATCAGTCTTCAGCATTTAATCATCAGCCTGTTTACAGACCTGCTATCAGTCTCCAGCACAAGACTGTTCTGCCCATCTAAGAGACTCTTGCCAGTCATCGGTGTTTGACCCCCGGCCTGTTGTTGGACTAGCTGCTCATCTACCTCCCTGAGCTTCAGCATCTCCCAGTCCTGCACAGCTGTCTCCTTCCCGGTGACCTTCACACAAGACCTGCCCTGCCTGCTGGTGACTCGTGCCTCTTGTTACCAAAGGTCTTCTCATTTTATAAATCCTGGATTCAGTTTAGGAATCAATAATGAATACTTCTTGAACACAAGCATCCGGTTGGCATTCATCTTCAGTTCATCATTATTTTGTATAATGTATGAATATTTTTCTATTAAATATAAATAGGCATGTCCTATTGACATGCCATGCGATTTTATTCATGGAAATTTTCAAACATAATCATTTACAATTGTTGTTTTTCTTATAGTATATATTACTTCATGCAACACTTTCAAAAACCTCCTGAAGAAGCTCCTTTGAGAGAAACATGTAGAGTAAGAAGTGGTTGTACATGTCAAAAGAAGTAATACGTAATTCTTGTAAATGTTTATTGTGATTTTAAAGAATTGTTTAACCACTTGCCGACCGCCTAACGACGATATACGTCGGCAGAATGGCACGGGCAGGCAAAATCACGTACCTGGTACGTGATTGTCTTCCCACGGGCGTAGCGTCCGATCGGACCCCCCTGGTGCCCGAGGCGGTCGGCTTTGGTCTGGCAGCGATCAGAGATGAGGGGGAGGCCATCCATTCGTAGCCCCCCCTCGCGATTGCTCCCAGCTAATCGGAATCTTCCCTTGCCTCTGTGTAGTACACAGAGGGAGAGGATGTGATGTCTTCTCTCCTCGGCTCGGTAGTTTCTGTTCCGGCACCGAGGAGAGAAGACTGTAATGTGAGTGCACAACACACACACATCCCAGTAGAACATGCCAGGCATACTTTACACCCCCCTTTACCCCCGATCCCCCCCAATCACCCCCTGATTACCCCTCCCCCCTGTCACACTGACACCAAGCAGTTTTTTTTTCTGATTACTGCATGGTGTCAGTTTGTGACAGTTAGTGTGGTAGGACAGTTAGTGTTAGCCCCCTTTAGGTCCAGGGTACCCCACTAACCCCCCTAATAAAGTTTTAACCCCTTGATCACCCCCTGTCGCCAGTGTCACTAAGCGATAATTTTTCTGATCGCTGTATTAGTGTCGCTGGTGACGCTAGTTAGTGAGATAAATATTTAGGTTCGCCGTCAGCGTTTTATAGCGACAGGGACCCCCATATACTATCTAATAAATGTTTTACCCCCTTGATTGCCCCCTAGTTAACCCTTTCACCACTGATCACCGTATAACCGTTACGGATGACGCTGGTTAGTTTGTTTATTTTTTATAGTGTCAAGGCACCCGCCGTTTATTACCGAATAAAGGTTTAGCCCCCTGATCGCCCGGCGGTGATATGCGTTGCCCCAGGCAGCGTCAGATTAGTGCCAGTACCGCTAACACCCACGCACGCACCATACACCTCCCTTAGTGGTATAGTATCTGAACGGATCAATATCTGATCCGATCAGATCTATACTAGCGTCCCCAGCAGTTTAGGGTTCCCAAAAACGCAGTGTTAGTGGGATCAGCCCAGATACCTGCTAGCACCTGCGTTTTGCCCCTCCGCCCAGCCCAGCCCACCCAAGTGCAGTATCGATCGATCACTGTCACTTACAAAACACTAAACGCATAACTGCAGCGTTCGCAGAGTCAGGCCTGATCCCTGCGATCGCTAACAGTTTTTTTGGTAGCATTTTGGTGAACTGGTAAGCACCAGCCCCAGGCAGCGTCAGGTTAGCGCCAGTACCGCTAACACCCACGCACGCACCGTACACCTCCCTTAGTGGTATAGTATCTGAATGGATCAGATCTATATAAGGAGCAGGGCCCTCCGATTCCTACTGTATCAAAGTGTATTGTATTTGTACTGTCTACCCTCAAGTTGTAAAGCGCTACGTAAACTGTTGGCGCTATATAAACCCTGTATAATAAATAATAATAATATACTAGTGTCCCCAGCAGTTTAGGGTTTCCACAAACGCAGTGTTAGCGAGATCAGCCCAGATACCTGCCAGCACCAGCATTTTGCCCCTCCGCCCGGCCCAGCCCAGCCCACCCAAGTGCAGTATCGATCGATCACTGACACTTACAAAACACTAAACACATAACTGCAGCGTTCGCAGAGTAAGGCCTGATCCCTGCGATCGCTAACAGTTTTTTTGGTAGCGTTATGGTGAACTGGCAAGCACCAGTGGCCTAGTACACCCCGGTCGTAGTCAAACCAGCACTGCAGTAATACTTGGTGACGTGGCGAGTCCCATAAGTGCAGTTCAAGCTGGTGAGGTGGCAAGCACAAGTAGTGTCCCGCTGCCATCAAGAAGAAGACAAACACAGACCCGTCGTGCCCATAGTGCCCTTCCTGCTGCATTCGCCAATCCTAATTGGGAACCCACCACTTCTGCAGCGCCCGTACTTCCCCCATTCACATCCCCAACCAAATGCAGTCGGCTGCATGAGAGGCATTTTCTTTATGTCCTCCCGAGTACCCCTACCCAACGAACCCCCCAAAAAAGATGTTGTGTCTGCAGCAAGCGCGGATATAGGCGTGACACCCGCTATTATTGTCCCTCCTGTCCTGACAATCCTGGTCTTTGCATTGGTGAATGTTTTGAACGCTACCATGCACTAGTTGAGTATTAGCGTAGGGTACAGCATTGCACAGACTAGGCACACTTTCACAGGGTCTCCCAAAATGCCATCGCATTTTGAGAGACCCGAACCTGGAACCGGTTACAGTTATAAAAGTTACAGTTACAAAAAAAGTGTAAACAAAAAAAAAAAACACATACAAAAATATAAAATAAAAAAAAATAGTTGTCGTTTTATTGTTCTCTCTCTCTCTATTCTCTCTCTATTGTTCTGCTCTTTTTTACTGTATTCTATTCTGTAATGTTTTATTGTTATGTTTTATCATGTTTGCTTTTCAGGTATGCAATTTTTTATACTTTACCGTTTACTGTGCTTTATTGTTAACCTTTTTTTGTCTTCAGGTACGCCATTCACGACTTTGAGTGGTTATACCAGAATGATGCCTGCAGGTTTAGGTATCATCTTGGTATCATTCTTTTCAGCCAGTGGTCGGCTTTCATGTAAAAGCAATCCTAGTGGCTAATTAGCCTCTAGACTGCTTTTACAAGCAGTGGGAGGGAATGCCCCCCTCCCCCACCGTCTTCCGTGTTTTTCTCTGGCTCTCCTGTCTCAACAGGGAACCTGAGAATGCAGCCGGTGATTCAGCCAGCTGACCATAGAGCTGATCAGAGACCAGAGTGGCTCCAAACATCTCTATGGCCTAAGAAACTGGAAGCTACGAGCATTTTATGACTTAGATTTCGCCAGATGTAAACAGCGCCATTGGGAAATTGGGGAAGCATTTTATCACACTGATATTGGTGTGGTCAGATGCTTTGAGGGCAGAGGAGAGATCTAGGGTCTAATAGACCCCAATTTTTTCAAAAAAGAGTTCCTGTCACTACCTATTGCTATCATAGGGGATATTTACAATCACTGAGATAACAATAAAAATGATTTGAAAAAAAAAAATGAAAGGAACAGTTTAAAAATAAGATAATAAAGCAAAAAAAAATAATAAAGAAAAAAAAAGCACCCCTGCTCTCGCGCTAAGGCGAACTCAAGCGTCAGTCTGGCGTCAAATGTAAACAGCAATTGCACCATGCATGTGAGGTATCACCGCGAAGGTCAGATCGAGGGCAGTAATTTTAGCAGTAGACCTCCTCTGTAAATCCAAAGTGGTAACCTGTAAAGGCTTTTAAAGGCTTTTAAAAATGTATTTAGTTTGTTGCCACTGCACTTTTGTGCGCAATTTTAAAGCATGTCATGTTTGGTATCCATGTACTCGGCCTAATCTCATCTTTATTATTTCATTAAACATTTGGGCAATATAGTGTGTTTTAGTGCATTAAAATTTAAAAAAGTGTGTTTTTTCCCCAAAAAAGGCGTTTGAAAAATCGCTGTGCAAATACTGTGTGAAAAAAAAATGAAACACCCACCATTTTAATCTGTAGGGCATGTGCTTTAAAAAAATATATAATGTTTGGGGGTTCAAAGTAATTTTCTTGCAAAAAAAAAAATAATTTTTTCATGTAATCAAAAAGTGTCAGAAAGGGCTTTGTCTTCAAGTGGTTAGAAGAGTGGGTGATGTGTGACATAAGCTTCTAAATGTTGTGCATAAAATGCCAGGACAGTTCAAACCCCCCCCAAATGACCCCATTTTGGAAAGTAGACACCTCAAGCTATTTGCTGAGAGGCATGTCGAGTCCATGGAATATTTTATATTGTGACACAAGTTGCGGGAAAGAGACACATTTTTTTTTTTTGCACAAAGTTGTCACTAAACGATATATTGCTCAAACATGCCATGGAAATATGTGAAATGACACCCCAAAATACATTCTGTTGCTTCTCTTCTTCTGAGTACGGGGATACCACATGTGTGGGACTTTTTGGGAGCCTAGCCGCGTACGGAGCCCCGAAAACCAAGCACCGCCTTCAGGCTTTCTAAGGGCGTACATTTTTGATTTCACTCTTCACTGCCTATCACAGTCTCGGAGGCCATGGAATGCCCAGGTGGCAAAAAAAACCCCCCCCAAATGACCCCATTTTGGAAAGTAGACACCCCAAGCTATTTGCTGAGAGGTATAGTGAGTATTTTGCAGACCTCACTTTTTGTCACAAAGTTTTGAAAATTGAAAAAAGAAAAAAAAAATTTTTTCTTGTCTTTCTTCATTTTCAAAAACAAATGAGAGCTGCAAAATACTCACCATGCCTCTCAGCAAATAGCTTGGGGTGTCTACTTTCCAAAATGGGGTCATTTGGGGGGGTTTGTGCCACCTCGGCATTCCATGGCCTCCGAAACTGTGATAGGCAGTGAAGAGTGAAATCAAAAATTTACACCCTTAGAAATCCTGAAGGCGGTGCTTGGTTTTCGGGGCCCCGTACGCGGCTAGGCTCCTAAAAAGTCCCACACATGTGGTATCCCTGTACTCAGGAGAAGCAGCTGAATGTATTTTGGGGTGCAATTCCACATATGCCCATGGCCTGTGTGAGCAATATGTCATTTAGTGACAACTTTGTGCAAAAAAAAAAAAAAAATTGTCACATTCCCGCAACTTGTGTCAAAATATAAAATATTCCATGGACTCAACATGCCTCAAAGCAAATAGCTTAGGGTGTCTACATTCCAAAATGGGGTAATTTGGGGGGGTTTTGTACTGCCCTGCCATTTTAGCACCTCAAGAAATGACATAGGCAGTCATAAACTAAAGGCTGTGTAAATTCCAGAAAATGTACCCTAGTTTGTAGGCGCTATAACTTTTGCGCAAACCAATAAATATATACTTATTGACATTTTTTTTACCAAAGACATGTGGCCGAATACATTTTGGCCTAAATGTATGACTAAAATTGAGTTTATTGGATTTTTTTTAGAACAAAAAGTAGAAAATATCATTTTGTTTTCAAAATTTTCGGTCTTTTTCCGTGTATAGCGCAAAAAATAAAAATGGCAGAGGTGATCAAATACCATCAAAAGAAAGCTCTATTTGTGGGAAGAAAAGGACGCAAATTTTGTTTGGGTACAGCATTGCATGAACACGCAATTAGCAGTTAAAGCGACACAGTGCCAAATTGGAAAAAGTCCTCTGGTCCTTAAGCAGCATAATGCTCCGGTCCTTAAGTGGTTAACTTTATCCAATTAAAAATTCTAATATTTTTCTATCCTACGTGTGTGCCTACAAAGTCCATTTTTTACAATTTCTTAGTCTTTTCCAATGTTGATAAGTGGTTAGCACTTCTACCTGGCAGCACTCGGGGTCATCACTTCAAATCCCAACCAGGGGGCACTACCTGCCTGGAGTTTGCATGTTCTCCCTGTGCCTGTGTGGGTTTCCTCCCATACTGCAAAGACACGCTGGGAGGTTAATTAGCCCCAATGTATGTATTAATATGAGTTAGGGACCTTAGACTGTAAGATCCTTGAGGGCAGTGACTGGTGTGAATGTACTATATACTGTATATATATATATACCACTTTATTAGGTACACCTGTTCAATCGCTTGGCAGAAAATATCGCTAATCAGCCAATCACATGGCAGCAATTCAATGCATTTAGGTATCTAGACGTGGTGAAGATGACTTGCTGAAGTTCAAACCGAACATCAGAATGGGTAAGAAAGGGGATCTCGGTGACTTTGAACGTGGCGTGGTTGTTGGTGGCAGACGGGCTGGTCTGAGTATTTCTGGGATTTTCACACACAACCATCTCCCAGGGTTTACAGAGAATGGTACGAAAAAGAGAAAATATCCAGCGAGCGGCAGTTGTGTGGAGGAAAATGCCTTGGTGTCAGAGGAGAATGGGCAGACTGGTTGGAGATGATAGAAAGGCAACAGTGACTCTAATAACCAACCAAGATATGCAGAATACCATCTCTGACCACACAACACATAAAACCTTGAAGCAGATGGGCTACAGCAGCAGAAGACCACACCAGGTGCCACTCCCATCAGCTAAGAACAGGAAACTGAACCTACAATTGGCACAGGATCACCAAAATTGGACAAACGTTTCCTGGTCTGATGAGTCTGGATTTCATCTGCGACATTCAGATGGTGGGGTCAGAATTTGGCGCATGGATCCATCCTGCCTTGTATCACCGGTTCAGGCTGGTGGTGGGGGTGTAATGGTGTGGGGGATGGGGTATCACCGGTTCAGGCTGATGGTGGGGGTGTAATGGTGTGGGGGATGGGATATCACTGATTCAGGCTGGTGGGGGGGTGTAATAGTGTGGGGGTGGGGTATCACTGGTTCAGGATGGTGGTGGGTGTAATGGTGTGGGGGATGGGTTATCCCCAGTTCAGGCTGGTGGTGGGGGTGTAATGGTGTGGGGGATGGGGTATCACCAGTTCAGGCTGGTGATGGGGGTGTAATGGTGTGGGGGATGGGGTATCACCGGTTCAGGCTGGTGGTAGGGGTGTAATGGTGAGGGGGATGGGATATCACCGGTTCAGGCTGGTGGTGGGGGTGTAATGGTGTGGGGGATGGGGTATCACCGGTTCAGGCTGGTGGTGGGGGTGTAATGGTGTGGGGGATGGGATATCACCGGTTCAGGCTGGTGGTGGGGTTGTAATGGTGTGGGGGATGGGGTATCACCGGTTCAGGCTGGTGGTGGGGGTGTAATGGTGTGGGGGGATGGGGTATCCCTGGTTCAGGCTGGTGGGGGGGTGTAATGGTGTGGGGGATGGGGTATCACTGGTTCAAGCTGGTCCTGGGGGTGTAATGGTGTGGGGGATGGGGTATCACCGGTTCAGGCTGGTGGTGGGGGTGTAATGGTGTGGGGGATGGGGTATCACCGGTTCAGGTTGGTGGTGGGGATGTAATGGTGTGGGGGATGGGGTATCACCGGTTCAGGCTGATGGTGGGGGTGTAATGGTGTGGGGGATGGGATATCACTGATTCAGGCTGGTGGGGGGGTGTAATAGTGTGGGGGTGGGGTATCACTGGTTCAGGATGGTGGTGGGTGTAATGGTGTGGGGGATGGGTTATCCCCAGTTCAGGCTGGTGGTGGGGGTGTAATGGTGTGGGGGATGGGGTATCACCAGTTCAGGCTGGTGATGGGGGTGTAATGGTGTGGGGGATGGGGTATCACCGGTTCAGGCTGGTGGTAGGGGTGTAATGGTGAGGGGGATGGGATATCACCGGTTCAGGCTGGTGGTGGGGGTGTAATGGTGTGGGGGATGGGGTATCACCGGTTCAGGCTGGTGGTGGGGGTGTAATGGTGTGGGGGATGGGATATCACCGGTTCAGGCTGGTGGTGGGGTTGTAATGGTGTGGGGGATGGGGTATCACCGGTTCAGACTGGTGGTCGGGGTGTAATGGTGCGGGGGATGGGGTATCACCGGTTCAGGCTGGTGGTGGGGGTGTAATGGTGTGGGGGGATGGGGTATCCCTGGTTCAGGCTGGTGGGGGGGTGTAATGGTGTGGGGGATGGGGTATCACTGGTTCAAGCTGGTCCTGGGGGTGTAATGGTGTGGGGGATGGGATATCACTGGTTTAGGCTGGTGGTGGGCTGTAATGGTGTGGGGGATGGGGTATCACCGGTTCAGACTGGTGGTCGGGGTGTAATGGTGCGGGGGATGGGGTATCACCGGTTCAGGCTGGTGGTGGGGGTGTAATGGTGTGGGGGATGGGGTATCACCGGTTCAGGCTGGTGGTGGGGGTGTAATGGTATGGGGGATGGGGTGTCACCGATTCAGGCTGGTGGTGGGGGTGTAATGGTGTGGGGGATGGGGTATCACCAGTTCAGGCTGGTGGTGAGGGTGTAATGGTGAGGGGGATAGGGTATCACTGGTTCAGGATGGTGGTGGGGGTGTAATGGTGTGAGGGGTGGGGTATCAAAGGTTCAGGCTGGTGGTGGGAGTGTAATGGTGTGGGGGATGGGGTATCACTGGTTCAGGCTGGTGGTGGAGGTGTAATGGTGTGGGAGATGGGGTATACCCGGTTCAGGTTGGTGGTGGGGGTGTAATGGTGTGGGGGATGGGGTATCACCGGTTCAGGCTGGTGGTGGGGGTGTAATGGTGTGGGTTGATGGGATATCACCGGTTCAGGCTGGTGGTGGGGGTGTAATGGTGTGGGGGATGGGATATCACCGGTTCAGGCTGGTGGTGGGGGTGTAATGGTGTGGGGGATGGGGTATCACTGGTTCAGGCTGGTGGTGGAGGTGTAATGGTGTGGGAGATGGGGTATACCCGGTTCAGGTTGGTGGTGGGGGTGTAATGGTGTGGGGGATGGGGTATCACCGGTTCAGGCTGGTGGTGGGGGTGTAATGGTGTGGGGGATGGGGTATCACTGGTTCAGGCTGGTGGTGGGGGTGTAATGGTGTGGGGGATGAGATATCACTGGTTCAGGCTGGTGGTGGGGGTGTAATGGTGTGGGTTGATGGGATATCACTGGTTCAGGCTGGTGGTGGGGGTGTAATGGTGTGGGGGATGAGATATCACTGGTTCAGGCTGGTGGTGGGGGTGTAATGGTGTGGGGGATGGGGTTTAATCACCACGGCCTACCTGAGTATTGTTGGTGACCATGTCCATCCCTTTATGACTACAGTGTCCCCATCTTCTGATGGCTCCTTCCAGCAGGATAATGCACCATGTCACAAAGCTCCAATCATCTCACCACTGGACAATGAGGTCACTGTCCTCCAATGGCCTCCACACTCACCACATCTCATCCAATAGAGCACCTTTTAGATGTGGTGGAACGGGAGATTTGCATCATGGATGTGCAGCCAACAAATCTGCAGCAACTGTGTGATGTTATCATGTCACTATGGAGCAAAATCCCTTCATAAAATCCTTTAATAAGGGGACCCCCAGATCCCGGTCCCCCACCCTATGTGAATGAGTATGGGGTGCATGGTACCCCTACCCATTCACCTAGGAAAAAATGTGTCAATAAAAAAAACACACTACACAGGTTTTAAAAGTAATTTATTAGGCAGCTTCGGGGGTCTTCTTCTGACTTTGGGGTCTTCTTCTGACTTCAGGGGTCTTCTTCCCACTTCTCCGCTCTCTCCAGGCCCCTTCTCCCGGTGTCCGGTTCTTCTCCTGCTCTCTGGCCTCTTCTCCCGGTGTCCGGTTCTTCTGCCGGGCTCCTCCGCTATCTTCTGCTCTTTTGCCGCTCTTTTGCTAGCAGTGGCCCGGTCTTCTCCGTCTTGTTCCTTCTTTTCTTCTTCTCTTCTTCTTCTCTTCTTCTCTTCTTCTTTCGATGTTGACACGACGCTGTCTCCCGCTGTTATGCTGTGTGAGTGGTGCGCAATCACTTATATAGGCATTGGGCGTGGTCACTGGGTGATGTCGCCACAGTCCCTGCAACATGCTGGGACTGTGATGTCACCAGGGGGCAGGGTCACCGCCTATATAAATGATTGCACAGCTCGCACACAGCATTCCAGCGGGAGAGAGCGTCATGTCAACATCGGAAGAAGAGAAGAGGGGACAAGACAGAGCAGAAGACCGGGCCACTGCTAGCAAAAGAGCGGCAGAAGATAGTGGCGGGGATCGCGCTGGAAACACAATCTCGCTGTCAGGTACTGTACTTAGTAAATGGAGTCCACCTGTGTGTCATTTGATCTCAGTATAAATACAGCTGTTCTGTGAAGCCCACTGAGATTTCTTAGAGAACCTTAGTGAACAAACAGCATCATGAAGGCCAAGGAACACACCAGACAGGTCAGGGATAAAGTTGTGGAGAAGTGGAGAAGTGTAAAGCAGGGTTAGGTTATAAAGAAATATCCCAAGCTTTGAACATCTCACGATGACATGGCCGTCCACCAAAACTGACCGGCCGGGCAAGGAGAGCATTCATCAGAGAAGCAGCCAAGAGGTCCATGGCAACTCTAGAGGAGCTGTAGAGATCCACAGCTCAGGTGGGAGAATCTGTCCACAGGACAACTATTAGTTGTGCTCTCCACAAATTTGACCTTTATGGAGTGGCAAGAAGAAAGCCATTGTTCACACAGGGGCGGCCTGTCAGGTGACTTAGCGGCCTGACAAGTCGCGCTCCATTCTCTACAATGGAACCGTTCTAATAGGAGTGACTCAAGTCAAACTCAACTCAAAGGTTCCTGTACTACTTTGGGGCAACTTCAGAGCCGCTTGCATTGACTTCTATACAGAAGTAGTTTTGCAAGTTGTGCTGTACGGGGTGGTTTCAGAGTCAGGCGACTTTGAAGCCCCCCTGTGTGAACCGGCTCTAAAGGGACAAGGACTCCAGAATAAATAAATAAATAAATAAATAAATAAATAAATAAAAAGTAATATCTTTTAACTCTACTCCAGATATTGCATGTAGTTACTTTCTAATGCCGCGTACACACGGTCGGACTTTCTATCCTACTTGGTCCGGCACACTTTCCGACGGACTTTGTCCGCCAGGTGCGCCGGACTTTAAAACGGACGGACTTGCCCACACACACCCGGACTTTCCGGCGGGCTAAGTCCGCCCGTCTTTCCGACGGACTTTCGCCGGAGTTCCGGCGGACTTTCAGAATGAACGGACTTGCCCACACACGGACAAGTCCGTTCATTTTGAAAGTGACTCAGGTGCGACGGGACTAGAAAAGGATGTCAATCTTGCCGCTTTTATCGGCGAGATTGACACCTTGCGAGCCCCGTCGCGGGGCATACCAGGCCCTTAGGTCTGGTATGGATTATAAAGGGAACCCCCTACGCCGAAAAAACGGCGTGGGGTCCCCCCTAAAATCCATACCAGACCCCGATCCGAGCACGCAGCCTGGCCGGTCAGGAAAGGGGGTGGGGACGAGCGAGCGCCCCCCCCTCCTGAACCGTACCAGGCCGCATGCCCTCAACATGGGGGGTGGGTGCTTTGGGGGAGGGGGGCGCCCTGCGGGGCCCCCCCACCCCAAAGCACCTTGTCCCCATGTTGATGAGGACAAGGGCCTCTTCCCGACAACCCTGGCCGTTGGTTGTCGGGGTCTGCGGGCGGGGGCTTATCGGAATCTGGGAGCCCCCTTTAATATGTGAATGAGTATGGGGTACATGGTACCCCTACCCATTCACCTAGGGAAAAAGTGTAAGTAATAAAACACACTACACAGGTTTTTAAAATATTTTATTAAACAGCTCCGGGGGGGGGGGATCTTCCTCCGGCTTCGGGGGTCTTCTTCCGGCTTCGGGGGTCCCTCCGCTTCATCTTCTCCCGGCGTCCGGTTGGTTCTTCTCCGCTCTCTTCTCCCGGTGTTCCTGTTCTTCGGCCGGCTCCTCTGCTGTCTTCAAGTAGCTCTCTTGCCAGCAGAGGTCCGGACTTCTGGGCTTCTGGGCTTCTGGGCTTCTGGGCTTCTGGGCTTCTCTTCCCCAGATGTTGACACGACGCTCTCTCCTGCTGGACTGCTCTCCGAGGGCTGCGTTGTGACTTATATAGGTGGAGACCCCGCCCCCTTTTGATGTCACAGTCCCTGGGCATGCTGGGACTGTGACGTTTTAGGGGGCGTGGTCAACATCACCCAGTGACCATGCCCCCTAAAACGTCACAGTCCCAGCATGCCCAGGGACTGTGACATCAAAAGGGGGCGGGGTCTCCACCTATATAAGTCACAACGCAGCCCTCGGAGAGCAGTCCAGCAGGAGAGAGCGTCGTGTCAACATCTGGGGAAGAGAAGCCCAGAAGCCCAGAAGCCCAGAAGTCCGGACCTCTGCTGGCAAGAGAGCTACTTGAAGACAGCAGAGGAGCCGGCCGAAGAACAGGAACACCGGGAGAAGAGAGCGGAGAAGAACCAACCGGACGCCGGGAGAAGATGAAGCGGAGGGACCCCCGAAGCCGGAAGAAGACCCCCGAAGCCGGAGGAAGATCCCCCCCCCGGAGCTGTTTAATAAAATATTTTAAAAACCTGTGTAGTGTGTTTTATTACTTACACTTTTTCCCTAGGTGAATGGGTAGGGGTACCATGTACCCCATACTCATTCACATAGGGTGGGGGGCCGGGATCTGGGGGCCCCCTTATTAAAGGGGGCTCCCAGATTCCGATAAGCCCCCGCCCGCAGACCCCGACAACCAACGGCCAGGGTTGTCGGGAAGAGGCCCTTGTCCTCATCAACATGGGGACAAGGTGCTTTGGGGTGGGGGGGCCCCGCAGGGCGCCCCCCTCCCCCAAAGCACCCACCCCCCATGTTGAGGGCATGCGGCCTGGTACGGTTCAGGAGGGGGGGGGCGCTCGCTCGTCCCCACCCCCTTTCCTGACCGGCCAGGCTGCGTGCTCGGATCGGGGTCTGGTATGGATTTTAGGGGGGACCCCACGCCGTTTTTTCGGCGTAGGGGGTTCCCTTTATAATCCATACCAGACCTAAGGGCCTGGCATGCACCGCGCTCACCGCAATAGGAAAATTTGTTTTTCCTATTGCAGAGAGCGCGAGATGCAATACCCTGCCCTCGCGTCGTATCTGGTCCGTCGGACCAGCCTACACACGAGCGGGCTTTCCGTCGGACCAGCACACACACGAGCGGACTTTCCGCCCGAAACTGAGTCCTACGGAAAGATTTAAAACTTGTTTCAAATCTAGGTCCGGCGGGCTTTTGGGAAGAAGTCCGCCGGAAAAGTCTGCCGCCGCCCACACACAGGCGGATTGTCCGACACACTCTGGTCCGCCGGACCAAGTATGCCGGAAAGTCCGACCGTGTGTACGCGGCATAAAGCAAGTCACACACAATCAACAGCCAAATTGGTGATTGGGGAACCCTCTGAAAAGTCTTTTTGCTGATACCTGACATTCAAAAATCATTATCTAAAAAATATATTGAGGGTTGCATAGCGTTGACTAATTCTAAAGAGGACCACATAATCTTGATACACAAACTACAAAGATGAAAAAAACAGACGTGTAGAATTTTATGAAAGCCTCAAATTTCCAAACTAAATACACTTTTTTATTTCCTGTGGGATACGCTTCTAGAATGGAATCTCGGTATAATGTAGGCAGGAACCGGTAAAGGTGGGAAAACAATGGTTGAATAAGTCTTTCTTCTCTAGGAGCAAAAAGACGCCACCTCCGTGGACAAGATCCTGAAGGAGCTGGATGAGAACAAAGATGGGGAGGTGGACTTTCAGGAGTTCTTCATCTTGGTGGCCTCTTTGACCGTGGCCTGCAACACCTTCTTCTGCGAGAGCAGCTGAGGCACTCTGATCGTTCATTCCACCGCCATGGAGGAGACCCTTGTACAAAGACTGACGTCTCAATAAACTTGAAATTTATGCTTTAAATGCTTCTGTTTTTCTGCATCAATATATCTATAGAATACCAATGACCATAATACAATACCAACATTCCTGAGTGTCCGGGTGTCATTGTTCTGGGACCCCCAAGTGTCCGGGTGTCATTGTTCTGGGACCCCCAAGTGTCCGGGTGTCATTGTTCTGGGACCCCCAAGTGTCCGGGTTTCATTGTTCTGGCACCCCCAAGTGTCATTGTTTTTGGACCCCCAAGTGTCCGGGTGCCATTGTTCTGGGACCCCCGGGTGTCATTGTTCTGGTACCCCTGGGTGCCCGGGTGCCATGGTTCTGGGACCCCCAAGTGACAGGGCTTATAACCTTTTGTTAAAGTAATGCCCCATATTCTCTTGGGTTTTTAGATGCATTCTATTATATACAGGCCACATTACGGGTTAAAGACAAACATCGGCATGTGGCATGACGTTGATGTTGACAAATGCAGATAAACAGTTCAGTGAGGATGAGATGTACTGTGAGGCCGGCCTGTACTGTGACTATTAGTTTGTTCAGGTAAAGATCACCGATTGTTCAGAACTCGCCTGAAGTGCCGAATCTCCGGCATTCATTATTGGAAGAGCAGGCAGAACAATTCATTAATTCCCAGTAAGTACTGGTTTTATTTATCTTGTGGAATGGAGAACAGGAGCAGGCGGTAGAACTTTGGGTACAGCAAGATGCTCATATAATTTATTGAGCCCTTTGCAAAAATCATACATCCCGAGCAAAAAACATCCTCATTAGGCTGACGTCATACGGTGTAGTCTTGGTAGTCCCACTGCACATTTTGGCTTAATTTTTTTGGGTTCTAGAAGGCCTTGCCCTGGTATTGGGTGTAGTCCAGGTTCAGACTGTGGATGTAGTAGAGACTGCGGGTACAGAGGTGGTGCTGCAGAGAATGGATGGCAGATGGGAATGCCAAGATGCAAAAGGGACTGCTGTGTAGATTAGTGGAAGTTGCAGGGGGCTACGGAGGTTTAAAGGTCTTACAGTTGTAGGGGAACGCTTCAGTACCTTTTAGGGGTGCTGCAGGCACAAAAGTTCTAGAGGAACATGGACTCCATGCTCAAGCACTGACACAACGTCCCACTTGATTTCAAATAGAGGATGCAGTCCCGTGATTATGGTTGCCACCTCATCCCTTTAAACCCAAACACACTTTAATTACACAGGTTCTGTGGCTGATTAAGGTGATAATTAAACTCACTTTGTGCCTTATCTTCATTTAATTAGCCTCAGAACCTATGTAATTCAAAGGTGTTTAGGTTTAAAGGGATGAGGTGGCAACTCTACCGGTGATGTGTCATATGATGCAGCCATCACACTCCAGGTAAAACCCAGATGTGGCTGCCGGCAAAAGAAAAGACACCACCACTGGAACGCAAGCCAACTGGATGTCAATTGACCCAAACCAAGCTCTCTTATTCTCCTGCTTGTTCTGTAGACCATGGTGTTTAGATGAGCTGTTCGGGCCAAGCATCAGTTCAGCCCCAAACATTGCCCTTTCGGGTGTTTGCATGTTCTCCCACCGAGCGACCCACAATGCACCTGTGTGCCGCACAGTGTGTTTTTAACAGCTCTGATTGGCTGAAGCAATTCACCTGACCAGCGGTCAGGTGCAAGGCTTTGCCCAGTCAGGGCAAAGAGCACTGTGAGAGCTCTGATTGGGAAAAGTTATGACTTTGTCCAATCATGCCTCAGTGCTCATAGTCTCACCCCACACTATAAAAGGTTCCTTCCCATGGAGATAGAGCTGGACTCAATGGTGAGAAGAATGTTTTAGCAAGCTAGTTAGGCCCCTTTCACACTACTGCAACTCAAAAGTCATGCAATTTTAGGGAATGCCTGTATAACTCGCATCAAAGTCGGACCAAAGAAGTGCAGGGACTACTTTGAAGTCGGCATGACTTGAAGTCATACTAATATGAATGGTTGCCATTGGAAATCATGGGGAACGACTTGTCATGTGACTTTGAAGTCCCAAGTCATTGGAGTGTGGATCACCTGTATAGAGGTAACAGTACAGAGCTGGGTGTATCCACATAAGGAATATAATACACATAAAGAGGGGGGAGAGGAGGGGAGAGGAGGGGAGAGGAGGGTCTGACCAGATTTCACTTCATATAAAAGTCTCCTCACACCTGTACCCAGCATAGTGTGTGCCGTCACATCGATCACCATGGTAAGTTATATTACCTATAGAGAGTTTATATTACCCATCCTCACCCATCATCATTGTGTTCACTTCTCCCCAGACTGCAATCCTCAAACCCACCAACAAAATGTTCTGTCTTCTGATCTTTCTGAGTCTCTTCTCTGCCTACAGCACCAAGGTGAGTACCTACCTTTCCTCATTATACAAGGGGAGTACCTACCTTTCCTCATTATACAAGGGGAGTACCTACCTTTCCTCACTATACAAGGGGAGTACCTACCTTTCCTCATTATACAGGAGGAGTACCTACCTTTCCTCACTACCAGGGGGAGTACCTACCTTTCCTCATTATACATGGGTGAGTACCTACCTTTCCTCATTATACAGGGGGCGTACCTACCTTTCCTCATTATACAGGGGGAGTCCCTACCTTTCCTCATTACCAGGGGGAGTAGCTACCTCTCCTCGTAACCAGGGGGAGTACCTACCTTTCCTCATTGCGGAGGACAATAATACAATTGTTATTAATAGGAGGCATAGAAAACTGTGACTGTGGGGGAGGGGACATTAGAGTGTAAGCTCCTCTGGTATAGAGACTGATGTGATTGGCTCAGTGATCTCTGTATAGCACTGCGGTATATGTCAGCGCTATATAAATGTATAATAATAATATTAGTGGATGGGGAGGTTGGAGATCAGATGATGGAACCTCCTCATATGTTTGTACAGGCCCTGTTGCTGGAGAGGAGTATACAGAGTTTGGTAGAAGAATTAAATGAGAAAGCAAACAAGGAAGGAAATATGAAAACTTTGAATCAAAATGAGCTGGAGGAATATCAGAATACTCTAGCGATCCTCAAAGTAAGAAAATCATTTACATTATAATATGGACCCCCAAGTGTCATTGTTCTGGGACCCCCAGGTGTCAGGGTGTCATTGTTCTGGGGCCCCCAAGTGTCAGGGTGTCATTGTTCTGGAACCCCCAAGTGTCAGGGTGTCATTGTTCTGGGACCCCCAAGTGGCATTGTTCTGGGACCCCCAAGTGTCAGGGTGTCATTGTTCTGGAACCCCCAAGTGTCAGGGTGTCATTGCTCTGGGACCCCCAAGTGTCAGGGAGTCCTTCTTCTGGGACCCCCAAGTGTCAGGGTGTCATTGTTCTGGGGCCCCCAAGTGTCAGGGTGCCATTGTTCTGGGACCCCCAAGTGTCAGGGTGTCATTGTTCTGGGACCCCCAAGTGTCAGGGTGTCATTGTTCTGGGACCCCCAAGTCTCAGAGTTTCATTGTTCTGGAACTCCCACGTGCCAGTGTGTCATTGTTCTGGGACCCCCAAGTCTCAGGGTGTCATTGTTTTGGGGCCCCCAAGTGTCAGGGTGCCATTGTTCTGGGACCCCCAAGTGTCAGGGTGTCATTGTTCTGGGACCCCCAAGTATCAGGGTGTCATTGTTCTGGGGCCTCTAGTTGAACTCTTCAGCAGAGAAGCCCCCTTTCTATGTTGCAGTTCCCAGGCTCGGTGGATGAAAAGGGTGCAATGTAACGTTGTGTATTCAGTATATTGGAGGAATGATACTTTGTGTCTTCTCAGCTTCAGGATCCGCATTTTGTTGAGAGGAATTTGGAATCTTTGTATAAAAACCAAGATGGAGAATTAGAATGCAGCGAAGATGTGAGTCTTCTGATGCAACACATCGGCACATTAAATCACCCTTAACCCCAAAAGTGAGGTCGGCTACGGAAGGTGCCGCTACGTCTCCCAGCAACAACCAAATCCACCGTATAAAATACAAAGGAATGAAAATGAATAATGAATGAAAATTACAAATTCAATAAAGGAGAACTAAAGGCAAAACCTTTTCTGTTATGTTTTTGGATAAAATAAGGGGGAGGGGCTACATCCTATTGGTAAGATTTCCCTTCACTTCCTGTTCCATATCAAAAATAGGTGTGAGAGAATATCCTCAGTGTCCCAATTGGAAGATTTTCCCTCTATTCTTGTTCTGGTGACAACCCAAAATTTTGCGAAGTTACTTTCAATGATCATGGTCACCAGGGCAAATATAGAGGAGGAATCTCCCTAATGGAGAAGACCATTCTCAGCTCTCACAGAAAGATTCCTTTCAGTAAGACCATACACTATGTAATCTGATTGTACAACCTTTGGGTCTTTGAATAACCATCTTTGTGGTGGCCGGTCCTCTTCTCATGAATACAGAGAGGAGTAGTTATCAACTTATTGGGAGTGAACTTTGTAAAAGGTCAGGAAGATGTCCCCCCGGGCCATTGATGGAAAGTTCAATCATCATATAATTATTATTTCCAGAGGGTGAGATCGGAGAGATTGAATGACATCCAACTCTCAGTTCTGAAATCCGAAGCCCTCATTTTGATCTTCTGGTAACATTGTGATGTTAAAATCAACCAACATCACATGGAGATTTATTACCGATAAGATAGAAATAATTGCCGATAGTTGGGGGAACTCTGGAACCTTCTGTGTGGTGCAGTTTTGGCAGAAGGACCTGCAGCCATAGACCATAATTGGTCACTTTTGTTATTTTGGTGTTTACTCGGGGAGTTACTGTGGATCTTTTGTTTGCCTGTTTATTTATAGGGTACAATACTAACCATATCTTTCTGATCCGATCCATCCTCACAGCGAGGATTCCCTGTCCTATAGACATACTCATCATCTTGACCTATTCTGTGTCTGCATTCACATTTATTTACTAATGGACATGTACGGATCGTTTCACTCCAAATTGAGAGTCGGGGGAAATTGTTCGTTATTCTGAAATTTGGATGTATCTGAATTTCCGAATTACAATAATTAATGAATTTAAACCAATATGACGAACCTAAATTTCCGACGAAATCCAAATTTAAATAGTATTTGAATTACTGAAGAGAATAGAAAATAAAGGAATAGAAAAGAATATAATAGGAAATAATAGAATAGAATATAATAGAGTAAAACAGAGCAGAATACAAAATAAAAGAATATAAATAAATTGAATAGAAAAAAAGGGGACAGGATAGCAAATAAAAGAATAGAGTAAAACAGATTAAAATAGAATAGCAAATAAAGGAATAGAACAGAATAAAATAGAATATAACTGTAATGAAACGTCCCACACTCCGCTTGAGTGCTTTTGTCTTATACAGCTTCCTCCCAGTCTGAATATAGATATGAGATATTCCAACCGCTGACAACCAAGAACTAGACAGTACTCGTTTTGGCTGCTGAACATTATTATTATATTATTATTATTATACAGGATTTATATAGCACCAACAGTTTGCGCAGCGCTTAACAAAATGAAGGAAGACATTATAGTTACATTACAATTTGGTACAAGAGGAATCAGAGGGCCCTGCTCGCTAGAGCTTACAATCTAGGAGGGGGAGTCAATTGATACAAAAGGTAATAGCTGTGGGGGAGGAGCTGATGGAGAAAGTGAAACGGTGTATTAGTTAGAAGCAGCATAGGCTTCTTTAAAGAGAATGGTTTTCAGGGATCGTCTAAAGATGGATAGATTAGGGGACAGTCGGACAGATTGGGGTAGGAAGTTCCAAAGGATGGGAGAAGCTCTGGAGAAATCCTGAACATGAACTGTTTATTGAAACACACCATAGTAGAGACAATATACAATATATACAGTTGTGCTCAAATGTTTGCATACCCTGGCAGAAATTGTGAATTGTGGCATTAATATTGAAAATATGACTGATCGTGCCAAAAAAAAGTTTTTTTTTAAGGATAGTAATCATATGAAGCCATTTATTATCATATTAGTTTTGTGGATCCTTTTTAAATCATAATGATAACAGAAATCACCAAGATGGCCCTGATAAAAAGTTTACATACCCTGGAAGGTTTGGCCCTGTTACAGACACAAAAGGTGGCACACACGAGTTAAAAATGGCAATTAAAGGTTAATTTCCCACATTTGTGGCTTTTTAAATCACAATTTGTGTCTGTGTATAAATAGTCAATGAGTTTTTTAGCTCTCACATGGATGCACTAAGCAGGCTAGACACTAAGCCAGGGGTCTTCAAACTATGGCCCTCCAGCAGTTCAGGAACTACAATTCCCATCATGCCTAGTCATGTCTGTGAATGTCAGAGTTTTACAATGCCTCATGGGACGTGTAGTTCTGCAACAGCTGGAGGGCGGTAGTTTGAAGATGCTTGCACTAAGCCACAGGGAGCAGAAAAGAACAGTCAAAAGACCTGCATAACAAGGTAGTGAAACTTTACAAAGATGGAAAAGGATATAAAAAGATATCCAAAGCCTTGAATATGCCAGTCAGTACTGTTCAATCACCTAAGAAGTGGAACGTTTGGGGATCTCTTGATACCAAGCCAAGGTCAGGTAGATCAAGAATCAAGAAAGATTTCAGCCATAACTGCCACAGGAACTGTTCGGGATACAAAGAAAAACCCACAGGTAACCTCAGGAGAAATACAGGCTGACCCTCTAAATATCTCCCCTCCCCCGTTCCAGGCCAGGGGTCTGGACACCACGAATCAAGTGGCAATAGACCCACATTCTGATGTACCTTTCCTTGTCTACGTACCACTACAAACTTGAAGTCCTGTAGAGCAAGGAACCACCAGGTGATTCTGGATTTTTTTGTCTTTATTTTGGGCCATCCACGTAAGTGGTGCATGATCTGAAACTAACTTGAAGGGTCGGCCCAACAAGTAGTAGCGAAGTGTATCCAAAGCCCATTTTATTGCGAGACCAGTAAGAACACAGTACACACATGGAGAGCCTGTAGTGGCTTTGCAGATGGGGGGGTGTTTGCAGCACCTGATTGACACCCCTGTGAAACTGTCAGCGCACACGGGACCCGCAACAATCCCCTTCTCTCGTGCCCACACCGTGGCTCTGATCTGTCTCTGCTGTCTCACACAGCCGAGCAGAGTAAAGCCGCCTCCCCCTCCTCCATGTAGTCTACATGTACTGTGCATAATGTCCTGCGCTGATCATCTGAGCCGAGGCCCGAGGTACATTATGGGTCTAAAGGGGGGTCTGTATTGTAGGGGGGTCTGCACTGTAGGGGGGTCTGTATTGTAGGGGGTCTGCACTGTAGGGGGGTCTGTATTGTAGTGGGTTCTGCACTGTAGGGGGGTCTGTAGTGGGGGGTCTGTACTGCAAGGGGGTCTTAAAGGGGTGTCTGTACTGTAGGGGGGTCTGTACTGAATGGGGGGTGTCTGCACTGTAGGGGGTCTGCACTGTAGGGGGGTCTGTGTAACATGCAGGGGGTCCAGAGCTATTTGGGGGGTGTCTGTGTAACATACTGGCGTCCAGAGATGTGGGGGGTTGTGTAATGTAAAGGGGTCCAGAGGTGCAGGGTGCTGTGTAATGTAAAGGGGTCCAGAGGTACAAGGGCTGTGTAATGTAAAGGGGTCCAGAGGTGCAGGGTGCTGTGTAATGTAAAGGGGTGCAGGGTGCTGTGTAATGTAAAGGATCCAGAGGTGCTGGGTGATGTTTAATGTAAAGGGGTGCAGAGGTGCAAGGTGCTGTGTAATGTAAAGGGGTCTAGAGATACATTATGGATCTGAAGGGGGGTCTGCACTGTAGGGGGGTCTGTATTGTAGGGGTGTCTGCACTGTAGGGGGGTCTGTATCGTAGGGGGGTCTGCACTGTAGGGTGGGTCTGTATTGTAGGGGGGTCTGCACTGTAGTGGGGTCTGCACTGTAGGGGATCTGTATTGTAGGGGGGTCTGCACTGTAGGGGGGTCTGCACTGTAGGGGGGGTCTGTATTGTAGGGGGGGTCTGCACTGTACAGGGGTCTGTACTGAATGGGGGGATGGGGGGTGTCTGCACTGTAGGGGGGTTTGCACTGTAGGGGGTCTGTGTAACATGCAGGGGGTCCAGAGCTGTTAGGGGGTGTCTGTGTAACATACAGGCGTCCAGAGATGTGGGGCCTGTGTAATGTAAAGGGGTCCAGAGGTGCAGGGTGCTGTGTAATATAAAGGAGTCCAGAGGTACAAGGGCTGTGTAATGTAAAGGGGTCCAGAGGTACAAGGGCTGTGTAATGTAAAGGGGTCCAGAGGTACAAGGACATGCTATCTGCCAAAAGTACTTAACCAAAAAGTACATTCTATGCATCGAAAAATATAGAAAATATACCAAATGAAATCATTATTCAACCAAAAAAATAATGTCAAAGCAATAAATCCAAGGCCAATAATAAATAACACGTTATCTCTTCCGACTCTGCAACATGGCTGGTTGACGAACGGCCGTTCAGAAACGAACTGAAAAGCACAAACTGAAAAGTGTGAAATGAAAAGCGCAAAATGAAAAGCGCAAATCAACACTCACCAAACTTCTACCAACACGAAATTAGCAGAAGGAGCCCAAAGGGTGGCGCTTAAGAGCTGAAAAACAACGTAGTATGTCACTACGTTCGTATTTGTTGGCCGACAATTCCTTGCCGTTTGTATGCAAGACAAGTTTGGGCCAACGCCCTTCGGACCAAAGTTCACCGTTTTGTTGATCCGATTGTGTGTGCAAGGCTTTAAGCTTGGCCGAGAGAGGATTCCAGCTAGCTTTGGGTATGCGGTACGGTTTGAGGTTTACTCGAACGCCAGGGTCTGTAATGACATTTTGTTCAATTACCGAGGTTAGGCCCGGCAGGTTTGGAAAAATGTCTCGATTCCTCTGCAAAAACTCCCAGGACTCCTGTTTTTGACAAGGGGAGAGAGCCTCTGCAATCCCTACCTTCTTAATCTGAGCGTTAGGATCTTCCATGACCTTCAGACTGATTGTCAAAACTTGTCTATCTTTCCATGGTTTGATCAAGTTGACGTGGTAAATCTAGTAGGGTTTACGTTTTGGTGAGCTGATGGACTTTATAGTTGACCTTGCCCACCCTCTGAACTATCTCAAAGGGTCCTTGCCACTTGGCGAGAAACTTACTCTCCATGGTAGGCACTAACACCAGCACCCGATCCCCAGGTTTAAACTCTCTAACCTAGGCAGATCAGTTGTATCCCGTACTATGGGCATAACTTTTGTTATTCGGTCCTGCATTTGAGAGATGTGTTCTACCACACTCCGATACGGGGAAGCTTCTTGTTCCCACGTCTCTTTCATTATGTCCAATAGTCCACAGGGGTGTCTCCCATAAAGTACTGTACAAGGAAAAGGCGCAAAAAAACTGGAAAATATTTAGCAACATCACAATAAGCAGCAAACGATTTTAGAAACTACAATTTTAAAGGATACATGTGCAATGTAAAAGGGAAAATCAACATGAATAGTCCATTAAAGGTCCATGTAACAAGTCTATGTAAAAAAGGGATAAAAGTGTAGTCCACAAGCAGGGCTGCCTTCCAGGGAACTGAAACCAAGCTCCAGAATCTATAGAAAAAACACAAGGAAGGGAGGCGCCTCTGGGTGTAGTATAAAAGGCCGTTTTTAATTTTAAAAGCAATATGCAAACAACTCACATTTTAGTAGTGTAAACAAAGCATATAGGAAGCCAGAGGAATAATCCATCATGGGGCAGTTCATCCAGTGAGTCACAGCGGTGCTGGCAGGTCTGCGTGTACCTCCTGGTATACCGCTAATGCCGGCTGCGGTGATGATGGAAATCCAGGTGAGGCTTGGAACGCAGATGGAAGGCAAGCGCACAGGCTGTGACGTCAAAGGGCAGCTTTTTTTTTTTTTGACATCACAGCCTGACATGACATGAACGGGATACCTTGGTGGGTCAATATCTCGTTTAAGAGCCCTGTTCTCATGAACATCTGAAACGACTCCCGTGCGATGACCTTGGATGAGCAATTTCTTAAAGGGATTCCTGGTGGCATAGTCAAAGACAACTAAAATGTATTGGTGTCCCCTAGACTTGGGTAAGGGGCCCACCAAGTCCATTGCTATGGGATCAAAGGGAACCTCGATAATTGGAAGCAATACCAGCGGACTGAGAAAATGGGGTGTTAGAGCGGTTCTTTGACAGGTAGGGCAGGACTCAGTAGTCCTTAATTTCCCTGGCCAAAAAAAACGCTGTAAAACCCATTCCTGAGTTTTAGCCCCTCCAATGTGACCCCCAAGTACATTACTATGAGCCAAATGTAACACCCTAGACCTAAAAGGTTTGGGTACCACAAGTTGTTCCAACACTTCTTTATCGACTTTAGTTACTCGGTACAACAAGTCATGAATCACAGCAAAATAGGGGAACTGAACATCCGCCCCAGGGTGCTGTGGTTCACCGTTTAAGACTGTGGCCTGTTCCCTGGCGGGGATCAAAGTGGGGTCCCTCATCTGAGCACTAAGAAAATCTTCCCGGGAGCCCCCGAGATCTGAAATATCTGGCTTTAGAGGAGGTACTTCCTGCTGGTGTACACAGGGTCACACAGGCCATCGGATATTTTTTAACATCACCATGCACACAGATGTCCCTGACCTGTTCCCTTGGTACCAGCTTTCTTGGCAACCCGACAGATCGGAGCAGGGTGATGACACTCCCAGAGTCAAGGAGCGCTACCACCTCTTGTCCATTGACCCGCACCACACACTCACGTTGATTCAGGCTGGTTACAGCGCATAATGCTTGGGCATACATGGAGCAACCGCGACCCATGTCACACGCCATTGATTCTTGCCAACTTAGGCACTGGGCCGCCAGATGACTCAGTTGATTGCAGGACCAACAGTGAACCTCATGGGGTTCCCCCTGGTTTCCTGGAGGCTTAGGTCCTGGGGTGCTCCTGTCAGTTGTACTATACCCCCGAGCAGCCACCATGCAATCCCCTGGAGCCACCCTGGTGCTGGAAGGCAATTCTTTGAAAGGTAAACCCCCTAATGTAACCTTCCACCCATGTAATCCTCCTGATGTAACCCTCCCCTGTGTAATTCCCCTAATGAAACCCCCCTGTGCAGTCCCCCTAATGTTACTGGCCCTGTGTAATCCCCCTAATGTAACCCCCATGTATATCTCCCTTTCCTACATTCACAGACCTCAGTTCAGCATGGCTCTTTGTCTCACAAATGTCCCTCTATCTAGACTCTGTCAGCTCTGAGGAGTGTAATTGTGATAGACAGCAGCACCTCTCCTTGCCTGCCTGTCACTCACAATAATAAGCAGTGCCAGTTCCCAGAGGACATGTGGGTGCCAGGGCACTGGGCTATGGGACTGCAGAGCTGTCTGCCTCTGCCTCACTATTCTTTCTCCTCCTCCCTCCCCAAACATCACGGGAAGCTAAGGAGCCACAGCAGAGATACCGGAGTGCGCAGGGGAAGGAGAAAGAGGAGAGAGCCATGGCGCCTCTCTCAATCCAGTGCCGTGTATCACCCTTCTGGCGGGTGTCTCCCGGGTGCGGCCTGCACCCCCCTAGGGACGCCACTGCGTGTCATGTTGGTGAGGTGCCATCATCATCTGTGCTGCTGCACACTGCTGTCAGTGTCATTTTGAGAGTCAATTTCATGTGTGTGTGCCGCCCATTCTAATTTCTTGCCCTCTCGATTCCTGTCCCTGAGCTACTTACTATATCGAAAATAAAATAAGAAATCTGTTTTTTGCCTTAATATCTACCTTAAATCACTTTGTTAATTGCATATTGTGCTTGTTTGTAGCCTAAATACTGAAATGTGCACTTAAAACTGTCATTTAGTAACTTTTGAATATGCCAGTAAAAACTTGACTATGCCAGTAAATTATGGATGTTGTGTCAGTAAATTTCAATCTGGTAGGTTGGCAACACTGCTGAACAGCAAGGAAATTCAGTCCCCACAATGAAAGGCTAAACACAAGTATAAGTTCCAAAGAGTACTTACTAGTATAGAGGAGGTCCCAAAAAGAATGGCTGAAGGAGGGAGAAGGGGGGAGACAGCGAAGCAGTCTCTCTCTCTCTCTCTCTCATGTAATGTTTCCCTATCAGAGTAAGGTGTACGAATGACAACATTTACGCCTCTCTCCGTCCCGCCACCTTCTCCCTCCATCAGCCATTCTTTTTGGGACCTCCTCTACATTAGTGAGTACTCTTTGGAACTTCTGCTTGTGTTTAGCCTTTCATTGAGGGGACTGAATTTCCTTGCTGTTCAATGATCTGCTTATGCAGCTCAAGGAGGGTATTGTTTGCAGAGCCTTGAAAGATTTGAAATGCCATCTGATCTTCGTGGGCTCTGCCTTTACTGTCCCCTCTTTCAAACTGACCCCTTGGTTAATCGCCCACATCGATTAGAAACACTAAATCTATATAGGAATTACCAACAACATAATAAATTAATTCCAATTTTTTCTTACTTCTAGGATAATACAGGTTATTTCCCTAAACAGTAGAGCCCAACAGCAAGCGTGCCACGGGTGTGTCTCTGGGCGCTGTGGGGATAAAAATAAGGGGCGGCATTCACCATTCTCGGTCCTCCTGTTTACTGTCCGAATCATCAGATCATCCCCTCATTTTAGGGATGGAAGATCAAATTGGTTCTATGATGAGCTTCAGCATCTCCCAGTCCTGCACAGCTGTCTCCTTCCCGGTGACCTTCACACAAGACCTGCCCTGCCTGCTGGTGACTCATGCCTCTTTGTGCCCTTCACCCCCTGTACCATCTCCAGGAGTGGAGTGCACTTAGTTGCAAGAGGTTACCGCTCTCAGCATCTCGGCCTTGGTGAGTTCCCATATCTGACAACCATATCCAACATTTTGGTATTTTATCCTCTCTCTCTGGTTACCAAAGGTCTTCTCATTTTGTAAATCCTGGCTTCAGTTTAGGAATCAATAATGAATACTTCTTGAACACAAGCATCCGGTAGACATTCATCTTCAGTTCATCATTATTTTGTATAAAATGTATTTTGTATAATGTATGAATATTTTTCTATTAAATATACATAGGCATGTCCTATTGACATGCCATGCGATTTTATTCATGGCAATTTTCAATCATAATCATTTGCAATTGTTGTTTTTCTTATAGTATATATTACTTCATGCAATACTTTCAAAAATCTCCTGAAGAAGCTCCTTTGAGTGAAACATGTAGAGTAAGAAGTGGTTGTACACATCAAAAGAAATAATAAGTGATTCTTGTAAATGTTTATTGTGATTTTAAAGAATTGTTTAAATAAAATGTATATTTTTCTAAATTGAATGCTTATTCTATCCCTTGGTATCTTAAAAGTCCCGCCTGCCCCCTCTTCCTCCATTTTGCTTCTTGTAACCCTAATACTAAGCTGATCTGTAATCCTCACACTAACCCTCTTGTACTTATCACCTGTGTAGCCCAACACAGGACACATTCAGTTTATGTAAGAAGAACGTTTAGGAAACAAAATAACTACCTGGATTGTGTTTGCTGTCCATTAAGAACATTAAGTATATTGTTTTCAATATTTTAGAAGAAAAAAATTGCAAACTGCACACTATCTTGACTGAGACCCCACAACGGATTAATTCATTCTCGGGGAAGCTGAACAGGTTTTTCTTTACTGCTTCCCAATTGGAAGAAACCAGTTGTGGGTGGAGTTTCCCTTTAACTCCTGTGCATGCAATGGTCCAAATATGTGCTTTGTCCTCTATGGGTCTCATAGATCCACTTCTCTAGCAACCATTGACATCACCTCAAAGGCACCAATCAGAATCAAATCTTACTTTTCAAAATGACAGCTGGAATGTGAAAGTATGATTGTGATTGAAGGGTTGTGCAGAACTAATGGTAGTTGTTTGTACTAACATGTTACTATGTAACGTGATCTCAGGTCAGAAACTTCTGAACCAGAGGTGGAGGACACGGACAAGGTAGAGATGCTGGAGGTGCAATGAACTCAACTGAAAGCTGCACATGAATGGAGACACACAAGATCTCACATCAACGGATTCATTGACAAGTTTGGTGAAGTACGTTCATCAATTAATGTGATTTTTTTTTCCTTTCAAGAAGTACATACTAATATACATTCTTTAAATATACACTTACTGTATATGGAAGTTATTGGGACCAATTTACAATAAACAACCTTTGTCAATGAGTAAGGATGAGGTTTGGGTTGGTTGCCATCATGGGTTCACAGCCAATTCTTACGTGTTCGAGGTTCGCGGACCCAGCAAAATAATGCCGGACTTTACCATAATAATCAAAATGCACTGCCTGGCCTTTGAGCTTAGGTCAGCTGGCTTGGAAGGGCCAATAAAAGGGCTTTTGGATAAGCCAGCCCCCCTCACAATAAAAGGTGAGATCACAGTAGTCATATTACAATGGTCTTTAGCTGTGATAGGCAAAGTATAGAGAGTAATGTTGATAAGTGTAAAAAAATAACGGAATTTAATGTGTATCCTCACAGGGTGACACTGTGGATACACTGATAACAATATGCCAACGTCCCGATATTCAATGGAAAAGACTAAGAAATTGCGAAAAATGGCCTTTGTAGGCACACACGTAGGATAAAAAATATTTGAATCTTTAATTGGATAAAGTTAAAAAAAGTAAAATGTAGAAATGTACAAAATTACAAGCGCTGGTGGAAAGGGAGAGAATCACCGAGCCTCAGAGATCCCGTTGGAAGGGATGCCGGCTATGGGAGGGGAGATAAGTCGGCAGGTTTGTCATGAGGGTTTGTGGGACTCAATAAAAGGGTAATAAAGTGGCAGGGAGGTTCATGGGTGGGAGGAAGGGGGAGGGGCTTGTGGTCGGTGCCATCGTGGTATGCCGCCTGTTTCAGTTGTTTTATGCATCCCACGGCCCAGTGTCCTCTGCAGTGACAGACCAATCTCTTTCACACAATTTTTTTCTGACATGTTGGTGTTATAAATCTTTCAATTTGATGTTATAAATTGCTCTAGTAAATCCAGCTAGATTAAACAAAAACAGTGTCTGTCTTAATTTCAGGCTGCAAAGCAACAAAATGGGATTATTTTAAAGGGGGAGGGGATTCTTTTCTATACCCACTGTATGTCATTTATATCATTAGTTTTAATTGATTTAATTATTTTTCTCATTATGGGTGTAAGTGAGGCCTCAGGTCTAAGTTTTGCACCAAGCCTAGAGCCGCCTCTGGTCGTGTCACACATAGCCCCTCCCCCCACAGTTAGAACACATCCCTAGGACACACTTAACCCCTTCAGCGCCCCCTCCTGGTTAACCCCTTCACTGCCAGTCACATTTACACAGTAATCAATGCATTTTTATAGCATTTTTATAGCACTGATTGCTGTTTAAATGTGAATGGTCCCAAAATAGCGCCAAAAGTGTCCGATGTGTCCGCCATAATGTTGCAGTCACGATAAAAATCGCTGATCGCCGTCAAAAAAAATAAAAAAAAATAAAAATGCCTTAAAACTATCCCCTATTTTGTAGACGCTATAACTTTTGCGCAAACCAATCAATAAACGCTTATTGCAATTTTTTTTACCAAAAGCATGTAGAAGAAAACGTATCGGCCTAAACTGAGGAACAAAAATTTTTTTTTATATATATATATATATATATATATATATATATTTTTGGTTTATATTTATTATAGCAAAAAGTAAAAAAATATTTTTTTTTTTTCAAAATTGTTGCTCTATTTTTTTTGTTTATAGCGCAAAAAATTAAAACCACAGAGTTGATCAAATACCTCCAAAAAAAAGCTCTATTTGTGGGGGAAAAAAGGGACATCAATTTTGTTTGGGAGCCACGCCGCACACGACCGCACGATTGTCAGTTAAAGCGACGCAGCGCCGAATCGCAAAAAAGTGCTCTGGTCTTTGGCCAGCCAAATGGTCCGGAGCTGAAGTGGTTAATTTATTAGTTTGTGTAATGTGTGGCTGCGTCCCCATGGGAGGATTGTTACTTCCCCCCTCCCCCGGTGGTCACCGGACTTGGGCTCCATCCTGCCAGATCCCATTGAAATGACCATTTCATTGTTTATATTGTTTTATGTACTGGATAGTATGTTATATATATATATATACTTATTTGATGTTTTTTACATGTTTATCAGATCTGTAATCTCCTGAAGAAGCACAATTGTGCGACACATGTAGAGGGGAAAATCCTCCTGTGACCTCACACTGCGACTCAACTACTCCATGCACTTTATTCCTCTTGGATGCCGCTACTGGTTATACCGGATCTTATTTCTCATCCTACTGGATTAGATTATAATATTTGGAGGTGTTATTTGAGTCCCCGGGGTCATGTATTCTATGTCATCATTAGTATGATGTCTGTTCTTTTTATGTTTTCTACATTTTACCTTTTTAACTTTATCCAATAAAAAATTCAAATATTTTTGTATCCTACGTGTGTGCCTACAAAGTCCATTTTTTGCAATTTCTTCGTCTTTTCCGATGTTGATAAGTGGTTAGCACTTCTACCTGGCAGCACTCGGGGTCATCACTTCAAATCCCAACCAGGGGGCACTACCTGCCTGGAGTTTGCATGTTCTCCCTGTGCCTGTGTGGGTTTCCTCCCATACTGCAAAGACACGCTGGGAGGTTAATTAGCCCCAATGTATGTATTAATATGAGTTAGGGACCTTAGACTGTAAGCTCCTTGAGGGCAGTGACTGGTGTGAATGTACTATATACTATATATATCTCTATATATATATATATATATATATATATATATATATATACCACTTTATTAGGTACACCTGTTCAATTGCTTGGTAGCAAATATTGCTAATCAGCCAATCACATGGCAGCAACTCAAAGCATTTAAGTATCTAGATGTGGTGAAGACGACTTGCTGAAGTTCCGACCGAGCATCAGAATGGGTAAGAAAGGGGATCTCGGTGACTTTGAATGTGGCGTGGTTGTTGGTGGCAGACGGGCTGGTCTGAGTATTTCTGGGATTTTCACACACAACCATGTCTCGGGGTTTACAGAGAATGGTGGGGAAAAGAGAAAATATCCAGTGAGCGGCACTTGTGTGGAGGAAAATGCCTTGTTGAGGTCAGGGGAGAATGGACAGACTGGTTCCAGATGATAGAAAGACAACAGTGATTTAAATAACCAACAAAGACATGCATAATACCATCTCTGACCGCACAACACATCCAACCTTGAAGCAGATGGGCTACAGCAGCAGAAGACCACACCGGGTGCCACTGATCAGCTAGGAACAGGAAACTGAGGCTACAATTGGCACAGGATCACCAAACTTGGACAATAGAAATGGAAAAAATACAGCGCTACCAAATCCCTACCAGCAGCAGCTAAATTGTGAGATATACACAAAAAAACAACAATAAAAGAGAAAAACTGCGCTAATAAATATAATAAAACAAAAAACTAGTGAAAACAATGTATAAATAAGTTGAAATCAATAAGTGAATAAAAGTATGTCAGTATGTGGCCAAAATAAATCATCCGTAGAGACAGAAAAGTCCAGACACAGAAGCACAGATCCCTCAGTTAATCCCAGTGAAGGCTATGTAGGAAACATTGGATGAAAAACCACCACTCATTGTGATCCACCACCACATAGATGTCGCTCTTACCAGAAGGCAAGCTTGATAAGCCTATATGTAGACTGGACATCCGGATGCCAAACCAGTGGCTAGGGATGAGCTTTGTGTTCGAGTCGAACCCATGTTCGACTCGAACATCGGCTGTTCGGTCGTTCGCCGAATTGCGAACGATATGGGCCGTTCGCGCCAAATTCGTGTGGCGCGTCACGGCCCATAATTCACTGCGGCATCGCAGTGCATTGCTGGCTGATGATTGGCCAAGCATGCACTATGACCCGCATGCTTGGCCAATCACAGCGCCGCCTGAACAGAGAGCCGTAATTGGCCAAAGCCAAGGAGGCTTTGGCCAATTATGGCTCAGGGGATTTAGTACACATTATATAAGGCCGCCTGCACGGCGGCCCTGTGCAGTGTGTTCCGGTGTGCTGAGAGATAGAGAGAGAGACAGACAGACAGTGTCATTTCATTTGAGTTAGCTAGATTAGGCAGGACAGTCAGTCAGTTAGCTGCACTTAAAGTGTATTGTGTATATATATGCATCCCAGGTGTTGCATATATATATATATATATATATATACACTGTATTCAGTTTAGCTAGATCCGTTCCTGTTATCTTCCTACTGACAGGCAGGCTTGTCTTGTTACAGTATTTACAGCTACCTGAAGAAAATTACTGGTGTTCTTTTGATCCTATTAGTACCACAGTCAGGCAGCTAGACTATTTACAGTTAGTGCAGTGCGTCCTGCTCACAGTGTTCAGCTAAAGCTACCTATAGAAGGTTGGTGGTGTTCTCATACTACAGGCAGGCAGTTGATTTTTCTAGTTGCAGTATCAGTACATACATATATATATATATATATATATATATATATATATATATATATATATATATATATCCAAGCTTAGTGCAGCTACAGGCCATTAGTATGTCTGGAAGGCCAAGAAGGAGAGGCAGACAGTCACAAGCCAATAAGAGAGGGCAAGCAGGCTCTGTGTCTAGTGCTGGTCGTGGAGACGGTGCATCCTCATCAGCACGTGGCCGTGGGACACGCTTGGCCTTTTTTTCGGCAGCTGGCCGTGTTGAGCCGCAACATGCGGAAGACTTGGTCGAGTGGATGACCAAGCCGTCCTCATCCTCCTCATCCTCTCTCACCCATGCCCAGAGTACTTTGTCTGGCAAAGCAGCGGCCTCTTCCCTCGGCTTAATGTCATCAGTGACTCCTTCCCTAGACCCACCATGTCCTCCTGAGGAGTCCCTCGAACTGTTTGACCACAGTGTTGGGTACATGCTCCAGGAGGATGCCCAGCATTTGGAAGGCTCTGATGATGATACTGAGCTGGATGAAGGCAGTAACATGAGCAGGGACAGAGGGGGTGCCCAAGAAGGACAGCAATCTGGCAGTCATGCTCCCCCTGCTGCAGCATACTGCCAGGTTTGCTCCAGTGATGAGGAGGGAGGGGATGATGATGTCACTGACTCAACGTGGGTGCCTGATAGGAGAGAGGAGGAGGCAGCACATCAGCAACGAGGCAGGATGCCCTCCAGGGGCCAGCCTAAGGGCAGCACATTGACTGCATCACACCCCAAAGCTCCACATGTGCAGGGCGCTGCAGTCTCTGCGCGTTATTCAAAAAGTTCTTTGGTGTGGGCCTTTTTTGAGACGAGTGCATCAGATCGCACTGCTGCTATTTGCAACATATGTCTCAAGCGTATCTCGCGTGGCCAAAACATCTCCCTCTTGGGTACCACATGCTTGACCAGACATATGTTGACCTGCCATGCAGTTCGTTAGCAAGCGTATCTAAAAGACCCACACCAAAGAACAAAGAGGACTTCTCCTTGCTCCTCATCAGCTGAGATTTCCAACCCCACTAGACCTTCAGTCCTCTCTGAGACCTGCACTGAGAGGAATGAAGGTGTAGAATTAGGTGTGTCACAGCCAAGTACTTGTGGGCAATCTGCTTTTGGTACACCGACGTCAGATTGTACCAGGCAAATTTCCCTGCCCCAGCTGCTGCACCGCCGAAAGAAGTTTGCTTCCAGCCATTCACATGCCCAGCGGTTGAATGCTAGCTTGGCAAAATTGCTAGCACTTCAACTGCTGCCTTTTCAGTTGGTAGACTCTGCCCCCTTCCGTGAGTTTGTGGAATGTGCGGTTCCTCAGTGGCAGGTACCCAAACGCCACTTTTTCTCACGGAAGGCGATTCCGGCTCTCTACCGGCATGTGGAAGGCAATGTCCATGCCTCGCTGGACAGGGCGGTCAGCGGTAAGGTGCATATTACCGCTGACTCATGGTCCAGCAGGCATGGACAGGGACGTTACCTAAGTTTCACGGCGCATTGGGTGACTCTGCTGGCAGCTGGAAAGAATGCAGGACAAGGTGCAGTAGTGTTGGAGGTTGTTCCGCCACCACGCCTCCAAAATGCTAATGATTGTGACACACCTCTCTCCTCCACCCCCTCCTCTTCTTCTTCCTCCATGGCCTCTTCCTGTGCTTTGTCCTCGAAACCAGCGGTGCTCCGTAGCCGTTCAAGGGGCTACGCAAGTACGCAGGCCACAAGATGCCATGCGGTGCTTGAGCTGGTGTGCTTGGGGGACAGGAGCCACACTGGGGCAGAGGTTCTGTCAGTTCTGCAGGGGCAGGTTCAGAGGTGGTTGACGCCACGCCAACTTAAGGCAGGAATGGTGGTTTGTGACAATGGCACCAACCTCCTCTCTGCCCTCCGACAGGGACAAATGACTCATGTGCCCTGTTTGGCTCAAGTCCTTAACTTGGTGGTGCAGCGGTTCTTGGGCAGGTACCCGGGCTTACAGGATGTCCTGAGGCAGGCCAGGAAAGTCTGTGTGCATTTCCGCCAGTCATATAATGCCAGTGCTCAGCTGACGGACCTCCAAAAGGAGTTTAACCTGCCCAAGAACCGCCTAATCTGTGACATGCCCACCAGGTGGAACTCAACGTTGGCCATGCTGCAGCGGCTGCACACGCTGCAGAGGGCCATCAATGAGTACCTGTGCGACTATGGCACCAGGACAGGGTCAGGGGAGCTTGTTTTTTTTTCCCCATGCCAGTGGGCCATGATCAGGGATGCATGCACTGTCCTGTCACCATTTGAGGAGGCCACGAGGATGGTGAGCAGTGAAAGTGCATGCATCAGTGACACTGTCCCCCTTGTCCACCTGTTGGAGCACACGCTGCGTGGAATAATGGACAGGGCACTTGAGGCAGAACAGAGGCAGGAAGAGGAGGACTTCCTTAGCTCTCAAGGCCCCCTTTATCCAGACAGTGTTCCTGCGTGCCTGCCGATCACACAGGAAGAGGACGAGGAGGAGGAGGAGGAGGAGGAACATTGTGTCAGTATGGAGGTGGAGCCTGGCACTCAGCATCAGCAGCAGTCTTTAAGGGATCAGTCCCAAGAAACACATGGACTTGTACGTGGCTGGGAGGAGGTGGCTGCGGACCATGTCGTCCTTAGTGACCCAGAGGACTCCGGACCGAATGCCTCAGCAAACCTACGCTGCATGGCCTCCCTGATCCTGCAAAGCCTGCGGAAGGATCCTCGTATTCGTGGTATCAAGGAGAAGGATCAATACTGGCTGGCAACCCTCCTTGATCCACGTTACAAGGGTAAGGTTGCGGACCTTATCTTGCCATTGCAGAGGGAGCAGAGGATGAAACATCTTCGGGAGGCCTTGCAGAAAGGTCTGTGCAACGCGTTCCCAGAGACTGGGAGGTTACAAACTCCTGTTTCTGGACAACGTGTTGCTGAGGCTTCGGTCAGTCAAAGAAGGAGCGGTGGAGAAGGTGGCCGTCTGACCGATGCGTTCAGACAATTTTTTGGTCCGCAGCCCCAAGGTATGATCGGTTCCAGCAACCATCACCAGCGTCTGTTTTACATGGTGCAGGAATACCTAGGGGCAAGATCAGATTTGGACACCTTTCCCACCGAAAATCCTCTGGGTTACTGGGTCTTGAGGATGGATCACTGGCCAGAGCTTGCACAGTATGCAATTGAACTACTGGCCTGTCCTGCATCCAGCGTTCTTTCGGAACGCACATTCAGTGCTGCTGGAGGCGTGGTAACCCATCACAGTGTGCGTCTGTCCACCGACTCGGTCGATCGACTGACCTTCATAAAAATGAATCAGTCTTGGATCACCACCAGCTACCAAGCACCCGATGCTGATGTAACCGAATATTTTTTTTTAAAATCTCAGATCCCTTCAAAGACTGCCTATGCTGATGCTGAGTGACTATCCCTGAGTAATTATCCTCTTCCTCCTCAATCATCACGCTGATAGCTTGTAAGAACATTTTTGGTTCTGGGCGCCACCACCAGTGCCTAAGGCACAATTTTTCAGCCCCTGTTTAACAGGGGCGTGTAATTAAAATTTTTGATGCAATACTTTGCAGCAGGGCTCGTTCCTGCATTCCAACTAGAGTGTCTGTGAGGGGTTGCAGTGTTGTGGCACCAGCACCACCACCACCACCAAAGGCCCAATTTTTCTGCCCCTGTTCAACAGGGGCATGTAATTACAATTCTTGATCTAATATTTCACAGCAGGGCCCTGTGAGGGCTTACAGTGTTGTGGCCACAGCAACACCTAAGGCCCAAATTTCTGCTGAGTATATAGGGCAGGCCCCTACTTTCAAACATCTAACTTACAAATGACTCCTACTTGCAAACGGAAGGAGACAACAGGAAGTGAGATGAAATCTACCCCTAGGAAGGGAAATTCTCTCCTGTAAGAGTTAATATGGGAAAAACATTTCTCCTTTCCACTGATGCTTTCCAATCCTTGTTCCACAAAAAAACCCAAATTCTCAAAAAGCATTTGTCATTGGGACAAAAAGTGAGGTGAAATCTTCTAAAGAGGAGGAAAGACAGCAAAACAAATGTCACAGGGATGATAACCCTTCCCTATGTTTTCCAAAAAGCTTAAAAAAGATTTTTTAGCTGGAGCTAAACACGTTAAAAATGTACCCGTTCAAAATGACAAACAGATTCCACTTAACAACAAACCTACAGTCCCTGTCTTGTTTGCACCGCCTGTATACTGCTGTTCAGAGTATATAGGGCCTGGTGGCCCCACACCTTTCCTTATTTTAATTTGGGTGCGGGGTTCCCCTTAATATCCATACAAGACCCAAAAGGCCTGGTAATGGACTGGGGGGTACCCATGGTGTTTGTCTCACTGATTTTCATCCATATTGCCAGGACCGGACATTACATTAAACCCGCAAGCAGTTTTAAATGAGATTTTTTTCTTTAAAAAATGACATTTGGTGCAGGGACTGTTCTAAGCACGGGAAACACACGTCACTTTACAGGCATACTATAGACACCCCCCAGGTACGATATTGTAAAAATGTGGAGAGGGTGTAAAAACCTTCTCTTCTCACAGACACGTGTTATGTCAACAGTGTCTTAGGCGTTTTGTTCAAAAGTTCAGTAGCCAGGCTGTCTTAAAACAAAGTGTGAGTTTATTTGGTCACACTTGGCAACAACTTGAAAATATATACAAAGTTAAATTCTTCTTACAGCTTGATGTAGTAAAACAAAAATAATAGGAACAAAATCTTGTATCAAGAGAGTTCAAGAGATGTTTTCAGCTCCGTTTGTGCTTTTCTATGTCAGAGAGATGTCCGCTCTAGCAGCTGTTTGTGAGGTAGGCTGTATTTAGGCCTAATGTAAACAAAATGTCTCCTATAGAGTAAGAATGCATGTGTTCTTCTTTGTATGTGTGAAAAAGTAGTGAAGTCCTTCTGTGTGTGTGAGTGAAGGACATGTGTTGTGTGTGTGTGGTGTGTCGTGTGTGTGTGTGTCGTGCGTGTGTCGTGCGTCCTGAAGTGAAGTGTCACTCTGTTTTTATACTATTTCAAATCTACCAGTCAGCAGACTAAAGCCATAGCCATATACGGCTAGAACTAAATATGAAATGATCATATTCGTGATTATTCTAAATATTCTCTTTGCCAACAGCTGACACGTCTCTTAAACTTCTTTGATTGTCAGTAACACACAACAGATTCTTATAAAAAACTAAAGGTGAATGACCTTTCCAAATGGCCGAATTCTTGTAATGGATATTCTTTAAGCTACAGAAATGCAATTCTGTACCAAACCTTACAAATGCATATAATTGGATACATATAAACATATATTACTTCACACAAACTCAATCTAGCTAACTAATTAAATAACTATATCAAATAACTAACTATATTATAGATAATATATGTTTTTACTTTTAAAAAGATCTTTGCAATAAAGTCTATGACAGACACAGTATATTCTTATCTGTGACATCACTGACCTACTGACCTTTAGTCATTAACTCAGCACATGTAGAACAACTGTTACAAAAATGACATGCACACAACCTAGCTATTTCAAGATTTGTCTTATGCTGAGCTGAGTGAGCTTTTTCAATGTCAAAGCTTAAAAGGGACCCAGATTGCATAAATACAGATCTTGATTGTAAAGCCGAATTAATATAATTATTCTACAATCCCCCCTGAATATAATTTATTATATTAACTAAATCACGCGCACTCCATTTATGGCCCTTTCATACACATTTTGAATCAGTTGCTCCAGATGTACCACAGCCAATCACAGGATCAGATAAGCCAGAAGTAATTTTCCGACTAAAAATACCTGTCATAATTTTTTCACCTTTTTTCATCTCTTTCTTAATCAATTTGTAAAATTGTTTCATTCTAACCATAATACAGATTTGCAATAAAATACATAATATCATGATAATAAATATAATAACTATAGGATGCAATAAACAAAACATTATAATTCCAATGTACCTTAAAAATAACAAAATAATCTTTCCAATTGGCATCCCAGATGACATCTCTGTTTGCATCCCTGGTACCTTCAGATCTATAATTCTTAACCATAACTTTAGCTACTGGAATAAATTACTAAACATACTCATTAGAAGTAGAAATTTCATTCAAGACATCATTTCTATTTAAATTTAACAAAGGCCTAGCCATATTTTGTGAACAAACTTCTGAAATACCTGTACCTGTTTGCAATATTTGCAACCACACTTCTTTCTATACAACAGATTATATAAAAATAACGGAGTATGCTAATCTCAAAAGACATCCTGTCATTAACTCAAAAAGTTAACAAACCCTATGTTTAGAAAATAATAAAGTTTTTAAACTAAGACTATAACAGGTAAATAAGTCACCCAATCTTTACCTTATTCTTGAATCATCTTACCCTATTTAGACTTTATAATACTATTCATACGTTCTACAATACCTGAGTATTTAAGATGATAAGAAACAAAAACTTTACTAAATACCTAAAATTGCATACATGTCCTGTAAAATTTTAAATCATAATCTGATTCCATGGTTTGAAAGCCAACCCCAATGGAATATGACATAAGTTCACAACAACTTAGCTTTTGTTAAAAATATTATTTTTTCTAGAATAACCTCAATTAATTTATCAAAAAGAAACATTAACTAAAAAAAAACAAATCCTAATATCCTCCTTTAGTAGGTGGAAAAAAACTAATATAATCAATCTATATAGATTTGCCAAATTCCTCAATACTTTGTAGTATTAGGTTACTCTTTCCTATTGGATTGTTCTATAAACAAATAAAACAATATTCAGAAGTTTGATGACAAAGTGTTCTAAAATGAGTAGTTCAGAATTTCTTTCATTAGCTTAAACAAAAAAATCAATCAATCAGTTAGTCAGTCAGGTACCTGGATATGCAAAAAGAAAACATTTAATTTAAAAATAACTCTATCCATTATTGTTGGAATCAATTATTTTTTTACCATAAATTTTATCTCCATCAGTCTGTACTGATTCTAAGACAAAATGTCAGTCCCCCTCTTTATCCTGTGACTAATATTACATTATGTAAAAGAATAATCTTACCAGATTATTGTATTTTTTTTTTTCCTTTACACTGACAATATAGGTTGGACTTTCCTAAATATTCTATTTCTGAAAGAAATCTGATCATGTTGAAATTTCTTTTCAGAACCAAAAACATTCCTCTCACACAGTATGATTGAATGAGCCACACATGCCTATCACTCTGACTGCTAAACACATGGCAGTCTAAAGATCAGCTTTCAATGCAGACACTTACAGAAAGTTTAATATTGTCATTCCATTGTGCCAATATTTGGATCCATCTATAGAAGCACAAGAAATTCTTTCCCAATAAATGTCCACTAAAAGTTGAAAAAGTGACTTTTTCATGATTAACTTACAGAACGGTGGCTCCATCACACTGCATAATTTAATCCCCATGTATTTTTAAATATCACTACAACTGATTTTTTTAACATCCAATTGCCACTAGACAAAGCTGTGTGCATTGACACCTCCTGTTTTCTTTGTAATAACACCTTTAGTGTAACATAAGATGCTTTTCAAAACAAATGGTGCAAAACCCACAATGTCTCAGATCTGTAGCATTGGACAATGCTCTCCTAACACATTTTTTTATAAATACCAATGAAATTGTCTCATCATCCACATACACTTGAATATAAAATGTCTGAGAGAGATCTCTATATTAATCAAAAAATACTAAATAAATAAGGGCTTTCTTTAGATCTTCAAATTATTGTATATAAGTTATAATTAGTTATTATTAAAAAATATTTGCCCTACAGTAAGCCTATATAATTCATTAAAATTTACTCAGACAAATACTTTGTCTAGAAAAATCTCAATGAACTCTTGAGAAAAGTTATTAAGACCCAAAAAATCTTATTTTTTTAAAAACAATTACTTTAATAAGTAATAATACCTTTTAAAAATGTATTTTTTCTCATCCATGAACCCTCTTCCAGATATTTGGAAGACTTTGATCCACAGAAGTGAAAACTGTCATGACATGATGACTAGTCTGTGTAACTTGATCTGCATTTCTCTGTTGGCAATACACTCCTCGCATGTCACAAACTCTTCAGAGAATGATCTGTTACAATCAGTTTAGCTATCATGCTTTGTATACAATACACTGTACAATTCGGTAACAATCTAGTTTTTCGTTTTTAAAATGTTTAACCTTTTTACCACTTTTTAAACATATTTTGTTTGTACATCTGCCAAAAATCATGTACACTACGTTATATGACTTTCCTGATTATAGTAATGACAAAAAAATTGTTTAGAGGAAAATCTCGTGAAACTCACAGATTGGATCCTGCCCAAAAACTGCGATAGGCCTTTTCCCCGAGAAAACTCCTCCATCAATCAAAGTCCTTACTTTTACCAGAAATACTAATTTACAAAGACTATTAACAATTGCTATTTTTACAATTTTTTTAGATTGAACAAAACTTTCATATTTTTATATTTTCTCTGGGTAGTTTTAAATAAATGAGAACAATCTACTACTTTTAATTTAATAACCAAATCCAAGTTTGGAATTTTTGTAAAAATTGTTCAATCCTTAACTTATTATTTCTTACAACCAAATCTATAGGATTTTTGTAAGACACTAAACACCATGTTATTTTCCATAATCTCAATTTCATACAGTTCTTTCCACAATCTTAATCAATACTTTTTCTCTGAAAACTTTTTTTTTTTCTGCCCCCTATATATGTGTTTTAAAATGACCACGTGTAATAACACACATTTCTGTTTTTCAGGGCTAAAATATTCATAAACATTTACATGCAGCATTAAACTTAGTTTCCTTATTTAATAACTTCTTTACACTCTGGCATTAATTAATTACCTTACTACTGCATGTATTCCTGTATTCCATATATATGGAATGTATCAATTTCCCGATGGTACAGGAAAATACTTCTGAACCTTGAGATGTTAACCATCCCATGTTACCCTATTATATAAACAAACACACTCACCCCTTGTTAGTATGATAGTCCTGTGCGCACTTAAAAAAAAACAAGAGATGAATAATGTCCTTTAACTTTGTTGTTCTTTGCCTTTTCTTTCGTTTGTTGCTTTTTCTTTCTTTTGTTGCGTTTTCTTTCTTTCGTTGCTTCTTCTTTCCTTTGTTGCCTTTTCTTGGAAGAATCATTTTCTTGTAGCTTTTTGCCTTGTTCCTTGTATTGTGTGCTGTAGTGTGCTTTAGTGTGCTTCAGTGTACTTGCCTGTTGATTTTTCTTTGCCTGTTTCTTGGACTTTCCATCTTCAAACATCAAAATCCAACTTTCATCTTAGCTTACCAAATAGTACATACATTTGCCTGTTGTACCTCAATGGTAGCTTTTTCAAATAACGTGAAGTCTCAGTTCTTAGGAACTAACCTTGGCAGAAATCTTCACGTACGTAACGTTACATTTTCACAAAGTCTTGGATTTCCAACCATAGCTTGAAACATACCGTCCAAATGGCCTTGTCAATCAACTTCGTAGGCTGGGTCTTCCTTTTTTTTTTTCTTTCAAAGTTACAAACTTTGGCTAGAGGTGAGAAAACAGACATAGAAAAACTCACCCGCGACTTTTATTGAACTGTTGTCCACATCTGATGCAAACGCCTCCTTCTAGGTTCTTTACTTAGTTTCTTCTTGGAGCTGCTTGTTCCTCCATATTTGATTATCAGATGCCATATCTTATTTAGAAGAATTTCTCGTCTTTAGCTGGCTCAGTTCTTTGGACCTTTCATCCTCGTCTGATGGAACACAAACGCCTCTTTCTAGGTTCTTTGATCGTTTTTTTCCCGAGACTTGATCAATCATGAAAATGTGTGAGTCTCCCCCCTTTGTCGAGGAGCAGGGAAAAAAAACTGGACTGGCTGGCAATCGCCAATGTAAAAATGTGGAGAGGGTGTAAAAACCTTCTCTTCTCACAGACACGTGTTATGTCAACAGTGTCTTAGGCGTTTTGTTCAAAAGTTCAGTAGCCAGGCTGTCTTAAAACAAAGTGTGAGTTTATTTGGTCACACTTGGCAACAACTTGAAAATATATACAAAGTTAAATTCTTCTTACAGCTTGATGTAGTAAAACAAAAATAATAGGAACAAAATCTTGTATCAAGAGAGTTCAAGAGATGTTTTCAGCTCCGTTTGTGCTTTTCTATGTCAGAGAGATGTCCGCTCTAGCAGCTGTTTGTGAGGTAGGCTGTATTTAGGCCTAATGTAAACAAAATGTCTCCTGTAGAGTAAGAATGCATGTGTTCTTCTTTGTATGTGTGAAAAAGTAGTGAAGTCCTTCTGTGTGTGTGAGTGAAGGACATGTGTTGTGTGTGTGATGTGTGTCGTGTGTGTGTGTGTCGTGCGTGTGTCGTGCGTCCTGAAGTGAAGTGTCACTCTGTTTTTATACTATTTCAAATCTACCAGTCAGCAGACTAAAGCCATAGCCATATACGGCTAGAACTAAATATGAAATGATCATATTCGTGATTATTCTAAATATTCTCTTTGCCAACAGCTGACACGTCTCTTAAACTTCTTTGATTGTCAGTAACACACAACAGATTCTTATAAAAAACTAAAGGTGAATGACCTTTCCAAATGGCCGAATTCTTGTAATGGATATTCTTTAAGCTACAGAAATGCAATTCTGTACCAAACCTTACAAATGCATATAATTGGATACATATAAACATATATTACTTCACACAAACTCAATCTAGCTAACTAATTAAATAACTATATCAAATAACTAACTATATTATAGATAATATATGTTTTTACTTTTAAAAAGATCTTTGCAATAAAGTCTATGACAGACACAGTATATTCTTATCTGTGACATCACTGACCTACTGACCTTTAGTCATTAACTCAGCACATGTAGAACAACTGTTACAAAAATGACATGCACACAACCTAGCTATTTCAAGATTTGTCTTATGCTGAGCTGAGTGAGCTTTTTCAATGTCAAAGCTTAAAAGGGACCCAGATTGCATAAATACAGATCTTGATTGTAAAGCCGAATTAATATAATTATTCTACAGATATTTAAAGGAATATTTCACTTTTTTTTTTTACTTTAAGCATCATTAAAATCACTGCTCCCGAAAAAACGGCCGTTTTTAAAAGTTTTTTTTGCATTGATACATGTCCCCTGGGGTAGGACCCGGGTCCCCAAACCCTTTTTAGGACAATACCATGCAAATTAGCCTTTAAAATGAGCACTTTTGATTTTGAACGTTCGAGTCCCATAGACGTCAATGGGGTTCTAACGTTCGTGCGAACTTTCGGTCCGTTCGCAGGTTCTGGTGCGAACCGAACCGGGGGGTGTTCGGCTCATCCCTACCAGTGGCACTACTTCCCTGTGCTCAGCGTGAAATTGGAAGTACAGCAGGTACCGAACCATACATCAACTCAGGCTCAGGATCATAGAGGTAAAAGAAAACCAGCCATAGTGTGAATCCGCTTAACAGGTTTAATAATATAACAGGAATTGCACTTACAAGAATATGCAGTATAAAACATCCATAAAAACAGTTCGCTGGCCGGCGTTGCATACACCCGCTCACATGACGTCAGTTATAGACGAAACGTACGTCGGGAGGTTGACGCGCTGACGTCATCGCGACCCTGATGTGAGCGGGTGTATGCAATGCCAGCCGGCGAACTGTTTTTATGGACGTTTTATACTGCATATTCTTGTAAGTGCAATTCCTTTTATATTATTGAACCTGTTATGCGGATTCACACTATTGCCCCGTACACACGGTCAGACTTTGTTCGGACATTCCGACAACAAAATCCTAGGATTTTTTCTGACGGATGTTGGCTCAAACTTGTTTTGCAAACACGGTCGCACAAAGTTGTCAGAATTTCCAATCGGCAAGAACGCGGTGACGTCAAGCACGTACGACGAGACTAGAAAAGGACGGTTCAGAACCAAGCGCGGCACCCTTTGGACTCCATTTGCTAATCTCGTGTTAGTAACAGTTTGGTGAGAGACGATTCGCGCTTTTTCAGACTCGTGGCTTTCAGATCGTTTTCTGCCGTTCAGTTTGTGCTTGTGGGTTTGTATCTACTCTTCAGTGCGTGCAAGCAAGTTCCGCGTGACTTAGTCATTGTATTCTTGTTCGTTCATTACTGTTTTTCAGGTCGCTCTTCACAGGCCTTGCTGTTCTTCAGTGCGTTCTGTTACTTCGTTCTGAGCAGCCGACCGTTTTCTAGCCATGTTTCGTATGCGTACTCCTCGTAGAGTTTGTGCTGTGCGGGGGCTTGGTGTTGGGGTCTTGAACTTGACACAAGTCCAGTTCATGGACAGGTTGGGGAGGAGTTCATGGACCAAGAATTGGTTGCTTCAGCATGACCAGTTCTGTCACATGCCTTTGCTCCGTGAGATCCGTGAGAATAATCCTGATGATTTCAGGAACTTTCTCAGGATGACGGACCCCGTGTTTCACCGTTTGTTGGCTTTGCTGACCCCTTATATTAGCAGGCAGGATACCTGCATGAGGCAAGCCATCACTTAGGAGCAGAGGCTTGTCGCTACCCTGCAGTATTTGGCGACAGGGAGAAGTCTGCAGGACTTGAAGTTCTCAACAGGCATCTCCCCCCAGGCTCTGGGGATCATTATCCCAGAGACCTGTTCTGCCATCATACAGGTCCTGCAGAAGGAGTATATGAAGGTAAGATTTTAATCCTTTTATATCACATTTTATTGTATTTAATGTTTGCTAATATGTTGTATTTCTTTCCTCATTCCCTAATTACCATGATTGGAATATGCTGTGAATGTCCCCTTTGTCCTCATGCATGCTGGATTTTTATGTAATTAATTTTTTAGGTCCTTCATACAGATTGTCCTTCACTAACCTCCCCAGCATGCTCTACGGGCCCTATATTCACCTCATGTAGTCTATTAAAACAATGTATTTTATCAGCTCCATAGTAGTGCTTTACCCCAAACACCCCCTAAAATGTTTTGAAATGTTATTTTAGCTTTAAATTCAGGCATAGTGCCAGAGGTTTTTTTTTTGTGGTGTCCCCAAATCATTTTTATTAACCCTCCCTCCCCCCAACTGCTAAGTCAGCTGAAACCAATTCTCTATCTATCCTCAATCATCTATCCGCTGACTTTGCCAAACCCATGCACACTATACCCATCTCTTTAGTGGTCAGATTTATGGATGAATTCCCCAAAGCATATAGTGCAAGGCCCCGCCTGTATACTTTCAAATGGTATTGTTTAAAGTTTTTGTATCCTATTATTATCTTGACAGGTAATAGCAGAAGGTTCAAATGTCCTCAAATGTGTACAATGTGTATTTATATCTTTGTATTATGACACTTCTTACCTGTCCAGTGGGCTGCCAATAGTGTAACTAAGGAGGGGCTGTTCCAAGTAATACCCTGTATTTAGGCATTCATCTCTCAATGAAGTGAAGAGGGTTACCTGTCCAAGATTTCCACACCCCCCATAATGTTAGAATTGGCCCATGAGAGGGGGGGAGGGGGAATATGATAGGTGTACCTTATACTTTGGCGTTGTTAAATTCCCCTTACTAAATGCTATGTGGAGGTTGGCGAAGAATGTTTGTGTCTAATCTGCTTTCCATGTTTATGTGCAAAAATACTCATTTATTTTTGTTTTCCTCAACAGTTTCCTTCCATGCCACAGGAATGGCAGACTGTGGCCTCCCACTTGCCCAGCGGTGGGACTTTCCTAGCTGCGGAGGGGCAATTGATGGGAAACACGTCCACATCGTCCCACCACCCAACTCGGGGTCATACTATTTCAACTATAAGGGGTTCAATAGTCTAGTGATGTTGGTGGTGGTGTCGGCTAATTATGACTTCTTGTATGTGGACGTGGGGAAGAATGGCCAGATGTCCGATGGTGGAGTCATCGCCCAGACAGAGTTCTACAGGCGTCTCCAGAATGGCAGCTTGGACTTGCCAGCTCCAGAGGACAATGTGGAAGGACTCCCATTTGTGTTCGTTGCTGATGAAGCGTTTGCGATGGGGGACCATCTTATGCGGCCATTCCCTATGAGAACCCTCACCCCGGAACAGAGGGTTTTTAATTACCGGCTGGCCAGAGCCCGAAGAGTGGTTAAGAACACATTTGGAATCCTGGCCAGCCGGTTCCGCCTATTTCTGACACCTATCCATATGGCGGAGTATAAACTTAATCATATCATCAATGCATGCTGTATTCTCCATAACTTTTTAAGGAAACATTCGGCCAACTATGCTTGCTTTGTTGTGCCTGAGGCCGGAGTGATACCCGAAACAACACTGACGGTGCTTGAAAGCGGCCGTCCTGGCTTGCCCTCCCTGAGTGCCCGTGATGTCCGGTTACGATACCTGGAGTTCTTTGCGGGTAGGGGGGCCATCAATATGCCAGCAAATATGTGAAGCCTTTTTCAAATAAAAAAGCAAAAAAAAGAAATTCTTTGTGGACATTTACTGCTTGTGTTTGTTTTAGCTGACCCTGGCAGAAATGTGTTTAATCCAGAAAATGGCGTGATTGTGTAACCTTCTACAAAGCACTGTTGGGTGTTATTGACTAAATGCAAAGACACTTTTCACTACAAGTGCACTTGCAACTGCACTGAAACTGCACTTGTAGTGCCAAGAGGATTTGCCCTTAGGAAATAACCCCCATTTTCACCGAAAACAATTACATCACCACAAAAGTGTTGTAGCGTTGACACAATAATCCACACATTCTTGATTAACACACTTTTTAATACCTGCACAGTCACATGTGCATTTACCAAAGGTTTTTCAAACAAACCAACATGTTTGTTGTCTAACAATTTTTGGGGTGGCATTATCAAAAATAGAAATGTCCATTTAAGATAAAGCAGGCATGTGTAAAACCAACAAGAAAGACACAAATCTTGAATTTACAAAGTTCACATTTGCTAGAATTTGAAGGCAATATCAGACATGAGTATTTAGGAACTGTGTTTGATATTGCGTTCAGATGGGGTGAAGTCACCCCAGGAAAAGCCAAATTTGGAAGATGCACACCAATTTACGAATTTCAACATGTGCTTGCTGCCATCACAGGGGATCACGGGACGTGTTTGGGGTGAGAAACACCTTCCTCTCAGCTACTTTATTATTGAGGAAGGGGTTGCACCCCCAAAACGCGTCCATTGATCTCCCATGATGGCAGATAGCACATGTTGACACACTGTGTGCATCCTCCAAATTTGGCTTTGGGAAAAATCACAAAAACATTTTTCACATTGTAGCACACCAAAAAACAAAGGGATTTGGAGGGGCTTTAAACTCGCCCCAAAACATCAATGATGTTTATATTTTTTTGAAGAACATCATTGATGTTTTTCTTGAGGTTTTCCAATTCTAAATTACACCCCATGATCTCCCCGATCAGGATCTGGGCACTTTCGGATGTGAAAGGATCTGGATCCACAACATCACGATCACCTAAAAAGAGGAGGAACCCCCCACAAAATTAGGTATCAAAAATATGCCGCCATCCATCTCTTACCTGAGCCTGTGGTCGCAGACACTCACCTGTTGTGGTGACTAGTTCCACCATGTCTTCTTCCTCCTGCTCAGCTTGTGTTGGGGGGATTTCCCCTTCTTCCAGAGGGGGGGGCTCTGGTCTCCTCGGATGAGGGGTATCCTCCGAGTCTTTTATCCCCTATGTAAAACAAAATGGTATAATTAGCACACAGATATTTGATGGCAGAACTAGAAATAGTAAAAATTGCTTGGAAGTGGGGTACAATTGTCAATTTTAGCAGAGTTCCAAAATGTAGCATTTTCAGTATCCTTTGTCAAGCTTCAATACTTTACCTGTTTGGTACAAGCTTCACAGATGTAGCCCCCCCTATAGTATACACTGGAGCACCTGTGTGGCCCCCCTAATAAAAATGGTGTTCTTGTGTCCCACACTAGTGCTCCAGTGTCCAGATGTGAAAACAGCTGCTCAGTGTCCTCTCCTTACACAGAATCTAGTTTGCATTTCATTCTAGTAACAAAGCCATCTACACAAACAAATTCGTTTCAGACAAGTATAGGGCGTAAAAATGGTGGCCCAATGCATATGGCCTAAACAATTGTGTTTTATAGGCCGAAAGAAAAATGTTTGATACGAACAAATAATGTGCCCATGAACATGAAAGTTGCCATTTTAAACTGTATAACAGTTCCTAAAAGCACATGGAGCAGCACAAACGTAATAAACATCAAAAGAAAAGGAACACAGCACAACTACTTACTTTTTTGCAGCACTCTCCGGATCTTTCTGTACTGCTCATGTTCTCATAATTTCAGGTCCGACCACCGCTTCCTGAGCTGATCTTTCGATCGTTGTACCCCGAATTTCCGGTACAGACTCTTGACCACTTTCACAATGATCTTGGCCTTTCTGACAATGGGGTTGGGGTAAGGCCCATACTTCCCCTCATAGTCGGCCCTCTTCAGGATGTCCACCATCTCCAACATCTCCCCAAAGGACATATTTGAGGCCTTAAATCTCCGTCTGGATTGGGACGTTTCCGGATCTGGGCTTTCCTCCTCCTCCTCCTTGTTGCTACAATTAGCACGATCCTGCTGTGTATCCCCCATGTGCTCTTCCCCCACTGCGCAGATCGAAAAGGGAATAGACTAGAAAGAACGTCAGGGGCGGGCGGAGTTACACGCATGCGCAATGTGTATAAAGCGTAACACGCGTGCGTCTTACGTACGATCTGTGAGCGGAGGAAGGAGCATCGGAGGCGCCGATCGTGATAACGAAGGTAAGATCTAAACTTGCGCCTATACTGCTTCGAAATGGAAGCCTATATTTTAACAAGATTAGGGGAGTTTGGCCTGACATTAGGGTTTGTCTTGCGTTGTGTCTTGCAGAGAAAATGGATGGCTTCAACGACCACAATTTCCTCCCCCTGTTCATAGAAAAATACAGGGAGCTGCCCTGTCTGTGGCAGGTGAGACACCCCCATTATAACAATAAACAGAAGAGGCAGACAGCGCTGGAGAAACTGCTGGAGTTGGTGTAGCTGGTGGTCCCCACAGCAACCATCCCTTATTTAAAAACCAAAATTGGTGGCCTGAGGAGCACTTATCTTAGGGAGCGCAAGAAGGTCACAGATTCCCAGAGGTCCGGAGCTGGAGCAGATGACGTTTATGTCCCCAGGCTCTGGTACTATGAGAGACTGCGATTTCTGTCAGACCACACTGAAGTCAGGGAATCCCTCTCCACTCTTCCTTCCACTCTTCCTTCCACCCCAGATGAGGCTTCCGATGTCCAACCTGGGCCTTCCTGCCAGGAAGAAGTGGAGGAGCCCAGCTGGAGTCAGGTATAACATTCTTCTACAGATTTCTGGTCAATAAATAAATGATGTTTACTAGATGTTATTATTGATCACTAATTGGTGATTGAAAAAAAGTGTTTTACATATTAATAGACAGTATTGGGCACCCAAAATTGTTAAAATAAACAAAAATGCTGGGCTCAGAATGATAGTCTGCAACAGTCATGAGGTGAAAATTGTGTGTGATTGATGAATAAAAAACTAAAACTATGTCCCTTTTTCATACACAGGAAGACCTCAGCCAGGAGGAGGCTGTGGAATGTGGCAGCCAGGAGGAGGCGGGGCTAAGTGTCAGCCAAGAGAAGCCTGGGACCAGTCGCAGCCTGATTGAATCGCAGGTTCCTCCCCTCCGCCTTCCATAAAAAAGAGCGAGGAAGACGGCTCCCATGCAGGATTCTGCGTTCAGGCTCATTCAGGAGTAGGGATGAGCCGAACACCCCCCTGTTCGGTTCGCACCAGAACATGCGAACAGGAAAAAAGTTCGCTCGAACACGCGAACACCGTTAAAGTCTATGGGACACGAACATGAATAATCAAAAGTGCTAATTTTAAAGGCTTATATGCAAGTTATTGTCATAAAAAGTGTTTGGGGACCTGGGTCCTGCCCCAGGGGACATGGATCAATGCAAAAAAAAGTTTTAAAAACGGCCGTTTTTTCAGGAGCAGTGATTTTAATAATGCTTAAAGTCAAACAATAAAAGTGTAATATCCCTTTAAATTTCGTACCTGGGGGGTGTCTATAGTATGCCTGTAAAGGGGCGCATGTTTCCCGTGTTTAGAACAGTCTGACAGCAAAATGACATTTGGAAGGAAAAAACACATTTAAAACTACCCGCGGCTATTGCATTGCCGACAATACACATAGAAGTTCATTGATAAAAACGGCATGGGAATTCCCCCCAGGGAAACCCCGAACCAAAATTAAAAAAAAAAAAAATGACGTGGGGGGGTCCCCCTAAATTCCATACCAGGCCCTTCAGGTCTGGTATGGATATTAAGGGGAACCCCGGCCAAAATGTAAAAAAAAAATGACGTGGGGTTCCCCCTAAATTCCATACCAGACCCTTCAGGTCTGATATGGATTTTAAGGGGAACCCCGCGCCAATAAAAAAAAAAAACGGCGTGGGGTTCCCCCAAAAATCCATACCAGACCCTTATCCGAGCATGCAACCTGGCAGGCCGCAGGAAAAGAGGGGGGGATGAGAGTGCGGCCCCCCCCCTCCTGAACTGTACCAGGCCACATGCCCTCAACATTGGGAGGGTGCTTTGGGGTAGCCCCCCAAAACACCTTGTCCCCATGTTGATGAGGACAAGGGCCTCATCCCCACAACCCTGGCCGGTGGTTGTGGGGGTCTGTGGGCGGGGGGCTTATCGGAATCTGGAAGCCCCCTTTAACAAGGGGACCCCCAGATCACGGCCCCCCCCTGTGTGAAATGGTAAGGGGGTACTTACCCCTACCATTTCACTAAAAAACTGTCAAAATAGTTAAAAATGACAAGAGACAGTTTTTGACAATTCCTTTATTTAAATGCTTCTTCTATCTTCCTTCATCTTCTTCTTCTTCTGGTTCTTCTGGCTCTTCTGGTTCTTCCTCCGGCGTTCTCGTCCAGCATCTTCTCCGCGGCGTCTTCTATCTTCTTCTCCTCGGGCCGCTCCGCACCCATGGCATGAGGGGAGGCTCCCGCTCTTCTCTTCATCTTCTTCTTCATCCTCTTCTCTTCTTCATCTTCTTCATCTTCATCTTCTCTTCTTTTCTTCTCCGGGCCGCTCCGCATCCATGCATGGAGGGAGGCTCCCGCTGTGTGACGGCGTCTCCTCGTCTGACGGTTCTTAAATAACGGGGGGCGGGGCCACCCGGTGACCCCGCCCCCCTCTGACACACGGTGACTTGACGGGACTTCCCTGTGACGTCACGGGGAATGCCACAGGGAAGTCCCGTCATGTCCCGTGCGTCAGAGGGGGGAATTCCCATGCCGTTTTTATCAATGAACTTTTATGTGTATTGTCGGACCGGCAATTCATTAATAGCCGCGGGTAGTTTTAAATGAGTTTTTTTCCTTCGAAATGTCATTTTGCTGTCAGACTGTTCTAAACACGGGAAACATGCGCCCCTTTACAGGCATACTATAGACACCCCCAGGTACGAAATTTAAAGGGATATTACACTTTTATTGTTTGACTTTAAGCATTATTAAAATCACTGCTCCTGAAAAAACGGCCGTTTTTAAAACTTTTTTTTTGCATTGATCCATGTCCCCTGGGGCAGGACCCGGGTCCCCAAACACTTTTTATGACAATAACTTGCATATAAGCCTTTAAAATTAGCACTTTTGATTTCTCCCATAGACTTTTAAAGGGTGTTCCGCGGCATTCGAATTTGCCGCGAACACCCCAAATTGTTCAGTGTTCGGCGAACTTGCGAACAGCTAATGTTCGAGTCGAACATGAGTTCGACTCGAACTCGAAGCTCATCCCTATTCAGGAGGCTTCTGCGTCCCTCCGAGCCTTACCCACTCCTGAAGAGGTCTTTGCCTGCATGGCTGCCACCAAACTGCAGGGCATGCAGGAGGGCCAACGCAAGCTGTGTGAGGACCTGCTTTATAAAGTCCTAAGTAAGGGGGTGATTGGGGAACTAACATCCAAGACCGACGGGGGTGTAATGGTGTGGGGGATGGGGTATCACCAGTTCAGGCTGGTGGTGGGGGTGTAATGGTGTGGGGGATGGGGTATCACCGGTTCAGGCTGGTGGTGGGGGTGTAATGGTGTGGGGGATGGGGTATCACTGGTTCAGGCTGGTGGTGGTGGGGGTGTAATGGTGGGGGGATGGCATATCACCGGTTCAGGCTGGTGGTGGGGGTGTAATGGTGTGGGGGATGGGGTATCACCGGTTCAGGCTGGTGGTGGGGGTGTAATAGTGTGGGGGATGGGGTATCACTGGTTCAGGCTGGTGGTGGGGGTGTAATGGTGTGGGGGATGGGGTATCACTGGTTCAGGCTGGTGGTGGGGGTGTAATGGTGTGGGGGATGGGGTATCACCGGTTTCAGGCTGGTGGTGGGGGTGTAATGGTGTGGGGGATGGGGTATCACCGGTTCAGGCTGGTGGTGGGGGTGTAATGGTGTGGGGGATGGGGTATCACTGGTTCAGGCTGGTGGTGGTGGGGGTGTAATGGTGGGGGGATGGCATATCACCGGTTCAGGCTGGTGGTGGGGGTGTAATGGTGTGGGGGATGGGGTATCACCGGTTCAGGCTGGTGGTGGGGGTGTAATGGTGTGGGGGATGGGGTATCACTGGTTCAGGCTGGTGGTGGTGGGGGTGTAATGGTCTGGGGGATGGGGTATCACCGGTTCAAGCTGGTGGTGGGGGTGTAATGGTGTGGGGGATGAGATATCACTGGTTCAGGCTTGTAGTGGGGGTGTAATGGTGTGGGGGATGGGGTATCACCGGTTCAGGCTGGTGGTGGGGGTGTAATGGTGTGGGGGATGGGGTTTAAACCCCACGGCCTACCTGAGTATTGTTGCTGACCATGTCCATCCTTTTATGACTACAGTGTCCCCATCTTCTGATGGCTCCTTCCAGCAGGATAATGCACCATGTCACAAAGTTCCAATCATCTCACCACTGGACAATGAGGTCCCTGTACTCCAATGGCCTCCACACTCACCACATCTCATCCAATAGAGCGCCTTTGGGATGTGGTGGAAGGGGAGATTTGCATCATGGATGTGCAGCCGACAAATCTGCAGCAACTGTGTGATATTATCAGGTCACTATGGAGCAAAATCTCTGAGGAATGTTTCCAACACCTTGTTGTATCTATGCCACCAAGAATGAAGGCAAAAGGGGGTCCAACCCACTACTAGCAAGGGGGACCTAATCTGATCTTCATCATCATCATCATACATCAGAGGTAATAATTGTGAAGTGGAAGGAAAATTATAAATGATACAAATAAATATGTAAAAAGTGTGGGGGAGGGGCATTTGTATTCAGCCCCCTTTACTCTGATACACCTAACTAAAATTTAGTTGAACCAATTCCCTTCAGAAGTCACCTAATTGGTAAATGGAGTCCACCTCTGTGTCATTTACTCTTGGTATAAATACAGCTGTTCTGTTAAGCCCTCTGAGATTTCTTAGAGAACCTTAGTGAACAAGCAGCATCATGAAGGCCAAGGAACACACCAGACAGGTCAGGGATATAGTTGTGGAGAAGTGTAAAACAGGGTTAGATTATAAAGGAATATCCCAAGCTTTGAACATCTCACAAAGACATGGCTGTCCACCTAAACTGACCGGCCCGGCAAGGAGAACATTCATCAGAGAAGCAGCCAAGAGCTCCAAAGTAGGAGGAGCTGCAGAGATCCACAGCTCAGGGGGGAGAATCTGTCCACAGGACAACTATTAGTCGTGTTCTCCACAAATCTCCCCTTTATGGAAGAGTGACAAGAAGAAAGCCATTGATCACACAGGGGTGACCTGTCCGGTGACTTAGCGGCCTGACAAGTCGCGCTCCATTCTCTACAATGGAACCGTTCTAATAGGAGCGACTCAAGTCAAACTCAACTCAAAGGTTCCTGTACTACTTCGGGGCAACTTCAGAGCGGCTTGCATTGACTTCTATACTGTATGGGGCGGTTTCAGAGTCGGGCGACTTTGAAGCCCCCCTGTGTGAACCGGCTCTAAAGGGACAAGGACTCCAGAATAAATAAATAAAAAGTAATATCTTTTAACTCTACTCCAGATACTGCATGTAGTTACTTTCTAAAGCAAGTCACACACAATCAACAGCCAAATTGGTGATTGGGGAACCCTCTGAAGAGTCTTTTTGCTGATACCTGACATTCAAAAATCATTATCTAAAAAATATATTGAGGGTTGCATAGCGCTGACTAATTCTAAAGAGGACCACATAATCCTGATACACAAACTACAAAGATGAAAAAAAGGTGTGTAGAATTTTAACCACGAAAGCCTCAAATTTCCAATCTAATTACACTTTATTTCCTGTGGGATACTCTTCTAGAATGGAATCTCAGTGTAATGTAGGCAGGAACCGGGAAGAGATGGGAAAACGATGGCTGATTAAATCTAAGTCTTCCTTCTCTAGGAGCAGAAAGATGCCACCTCCGTGGACAGGATCCTGAAGGAGCTGGATGAGAACGGAGATGGGGAGGTGGACTTCCAGGAGTTTGTCATCTTGGTGGCCTCTATGACCGTGGCCTACAACACCTTCTTCTGTGAGAGCAGCTGAGGCACTCAGACCGTTCATTCCACCGCCATGGAGGAGACCCTTGTACAAAGACTGACGTCTCAATAAACTAGAAATTTATCCTTTAAATGCTTCTGTGTTTCTATTTTCTGCATCAATATATCTATAGAAAAACAATGACCATAATCCAATACCAATATTCCTGAGTGTACGGGTGACATTGTTCTGGGACCCCCAAGTGTCCAGGTGACATTGTTCTGGGACCCCTGGGTGTCATTGTTCTGGAACCCCCAGGTGTCATATTACTATTAGTTTGTTCAGGTAAAGATCACCGATTGTTCAGAACTCGCCTGAGGTCCCGGATCTCCGGCATTCATTATTGGAAGAGCAGGCAGAACAATTCATTAATTCCCAGAAAGTACTGGTTTTATTTATCTTGTGGAATGGAGAACAGGAGCAGGCGGTAGAACTTTGGGTACAGCAAGATGCTCATATAAAGATTTATTGGGCCTGTTTGCCAAAATCATACATCCCGAGTGAAAAACATCCTCATTAGGCTGACGTCATACGGTGTAGTCCCAGTGTAATCCTTGTAGTCCCTATCAGCAGGGGCGTTGCTAGGTCTGAAAAAGATCTGGGGCTAGAGCCCATAGCAGCGGTCACCAACCGGGGGGGGGGGGGTTGCACGCCGGTGATAAGCAATTTTTTGCGGGCAAAAGAAGGCTGGTGTTGGCGTTTCAATCTTCATGGCACCATGGTTGATATGGTGTCAGGGTGATCAAAGCGCATTGTTTCTATTGTTATATTGTAATATATAATGAAGTGGTTCAACTCACCATAATGCAGAATCAGTGGGAGCCCTGGGCGTGTCACTTGCCACATCACCTGCCACCATTTGCAGATTGTCACTTGCCACCCATTGCAGATTGTCACTTGCCACCATTAGCAGATTGTCACTTGCCACCCATTGCAGATTGTCACTTGCCACCATTAGCAGATTGTCACTTGCCACGTCACTTGCCACCATTAGCAGATTGTCACTTGCTACGTCACTTGCCACCATTAGCAGATTGTCACTTGCCACCATTAGCAGATTGTCACTTGCTACGTCACTTGCCACCATTAGCAGATTGTCACCTGCCACCATTAGCAGATTGTCACTTTCCACATCACTTGCCACCATTAGCAGATTGTCACTTGCCACCATTAGCAGATTGTCACTTGCCACCATTTGCAGATTGTCACTTGCTATGCCAGCCAGTGCCACTAAATGTGCATTCTCGCTGCATTGGTGGCAGGCTGGCAGCACTGGCCCATTTATTGAGGGCAGGAGAGCGGAGATGCAGGACGGGCAGTGAGAGATGATGTAATCTCTCTGCTCCCCACCACACCTCCGACATTGAAGAGGCCCATTTAGTGAGGGCAGAAGAGCGCTGATGTGTGGCAGGCAGTGAGAGATGACATCATCTCTCTGCTCCCCGCCGCACATCGCTCCCACATTGAAGTCCCAGCTGTGAAAGCGGAAGATTGGTGATGGGCGGGCGGAGAGAGATGATGTCATCTCTGCTTGTCCGCCTGCTCGTCTCCAGGGCTGGACTGAGACAAAAATTTGGCCCTGGACTTCATCCAGACCAGCCAACTTTTACAGGTCTCACCCATGCCGGATCTTCTGGTCCCCCTTGCTCCTGTGGTCCCCCTGCACTTCTCTGGTCCCCCGCGTGCTGCTCTGGTCCCCCGCACTGCGCTGGTCCCCCTGTGCTCCTCTGGTCCCCCGCGTGCTGCGCTGGTCCCCCTGTGCTCCTCTGGTCCCCCGCATGCTGCGCTGGTCCCCCTGTGCTTCTCTGGTCCCCCGCGTGCTGCGCTGGTCCCCCTGTGCTCCTCTGGTCCCCCGCGTGCTCCTCTGGTCCCCCACATACTCCTTTGGTCCCCCGCGTGCTCCGCTGGTCCCCCTGTGCTCCTCTGGTCCCCCGCGTGCTGTGCTGGTCCCCCTGTGCTCCTCTGGTCCCCCTGTGCTCCTCTGGTCCCCCGCGTGCTGCGTTGGTCCCCCGCGTGCTGCGTTGGTCCCCCGCGTGCTGCGCTGGTCCGCCTGTGCTCCTCTGGTCCGCCTGTGCTCCTCTGGTCCGCCTGTGCTCCTCTGGTCCGCCTGTGCTCCTCTGGTCCCCCTGTGCTCCTCTGGTCCCCCGCCTGTGCTCCTCCGGTCCCCCACGTGCTGCGCTGGTCCCCCGCGTGCTGTGCTGGTCCGCCTGTGCTCCTCTGGTCCGCCTGTGCTCCTCTGGTCCGCCTGTGCTCCTCTGGTCCACCTGTGCTCCTCTGGTCCGCCGCATGCTGTGTGCTGCACTGGTCCCCTGCATGCTCCGCTGATCCCCCGAATGCTGTTTTGGTCCCACATGTGCTCTGCTGGTCCCCCCCCTGCTCTGGTCCCGTGCTCCTCTATTCCCCCCCCATGCTGCTCTATCCCCCCTCCCAGCGCTCACCTCCTCTCCCTGCTTAGATAGGCATACAGACATGATCCTAGGAGTGGACACTGATAAGTTCATTGTACGATCCAGAAGTCATGCAGCCGCACACAGCTGTGACATAAACTTCCTCTGCACTCGTTCACTTGTTCTTTCCTTCCCCCGCTCTCATCTAGATTCTCTGCGGCAGCAGACAGGATGGAGAGCGGGGGAAGGAAAGAACAAGTGAACGATTCCCGAGGAAGTTTATGTCACAGCTGTGTGCGGCTGCATGACTTCTGGATCGTACGATGAGCTTATCAGTGTCCACTCCTAGGATCCTGTCTGTATTCAGCTGCGCTGCATAAGCAGGGAGAAGAGGTGAGCGCTGCAGGGGGGGGGGGGAGGTGGCGGTCCGATGGCTCAGTGCCTGTACATGCCTGATCGTCCCTCCTCCACCTCCAATGCCGCCCGCCACAGCAGCGACCCGCCGGCTCTTCTCTCCTCCACACCCGCTGAGACTCGGGGCTATGGGATTCACATTCGGGGCTCCAGCCTCGATAGCCCCCCCTGGTGACGCCTATGCCTATCAGTGAGACGGAGAAGGCTTGTATATCTGCAGGATGGGATGGGGGTGGTCTATCATAGTTACATGATTGAGATTTAGTCATAATAGGCATTGGGGGAACAGAATCAGCACAGTGATCTGTCACATAACAAAAATAGACAGAACCAGAATCTGTACCACAGACCTCATGACTGCTGAGGTGCAATAAGCCCAGGTCCCAACCATCACTTGTCATACCTTACCCCTTCTTCTCATCCAATAAAAAACCACACATACAACCATTAACGTTGGAAAGGGCAAGGCCACAGCTTTATTTAAATCAACATTAACATTAACCTTTAGGACCGTGCCAGTCACAGTTGTACTGTGAGCACTCAACTACAAATGTAAAAGGGAGATGAAGGAGGGGCCTGTCCTTACCATCAGTGTCGGACCGGCCGTCAATCTCCCAATTACCATCCGGGCATCAAAGGGGTTCCATATTTGCTGGCAAGGTTACCAAAACCGCCACCAGCCAGTCAGTGATCCACTGACGGGCGCCCCACCGCAGCCAGCGCCTGTTCCACCCCCCTCTGAAGTCCCAGGTTAAATATGTCCATGCCAATGTCGTTGAGATGAACACCATCCCTCCTCAACAAGTCATTGTTGTTTCCCTCCAAATCTTTGTGACGGACAACGACCCCCCCGATCCTCCGAACAAATTTGGACACTTGGGCGTTGACCTTCCTCCGAAAATTTTCTAAACAGGGTCCCGGAACTTCTCTAGCCCAAATAGAACGAGGGACAATCTCTGACCATACGAAAGTCACGCTGGTAAACATTGCAAGGCATTGAGCAATATCGCCTTTTATGGCAGCAATTAGATCCACGGACCGGGTGTAACCTACGTCATTCCCGCCGGCGTGAACCACAAGGACAATGTGACCGGACACGCGGGTACGGAGGTGCCAACATTCCCACAGTACCTGATGCCAACGCAGCCCGCGCAGGCCCAGCCAGCGAATCCTTGCCACGTTTGAAGAGAGTCCCAAATTTCTCCCATAGTTTCGGATCTCTGCGCGACGAGCCGCCCAGAAGACAAAGGAATCGCCCAGTATCCATACTTGAGTCGGGGGGAAACCTGAAATTAACACAAAAGGTGAGGGCGAACATACAGTGAAAAACGAGACGACTCCCATCTACCCAGCCGCTGAAGTTCCGTATCGGAAAACCCTAAGCCAGAATCGGCGGTGGCAGCGCCTATGCGAAATGAGTGAGTCGAAAAATCGCCCGCTGGTAAGCCTAAAGCCTCGAGGCAAAAACGAAAAACTTTTAAAAATTGGAAGCGACTCAAAGAGGAGGAGTCAGCATGCACGAAAAACGTGGGAGATGGGGGGCGCGCGGAAAGAAAAAACCAAAAGGATAAGGCGGACATAGCCGAAGAGACAGTGGAACCCGACACTCCCTTATCCTGTAACTGGACCAGGTAAGCAAATAAGATCAAACGTCTATCATCCGGAGATGAAATAGAGAACTCACCGCCCGACGCTTGTGACCACTCGTGCCAGACCCGACAATACGACGCCCACGTCCGCGGAGAAAGCGACGACCGAAGCAGTTCTAACAATCCCCGGAAACGAGGTTCCATAAGTGGGCCGGACAGGGGAGGCCCTCCAGCGAAGCCGACGGAGCCAGGGAACGAAAACGGGGGTACTGTTGGCGGGAAAGAGCATCGGCAATGTCATTAGAAACTCCCGGAACGTGTTTTGCCCTAACATATATGTTAAAATGCAAACATCTTAAAACCAAAAAACGCAACAGTGACACAACCGGGGGGGAACTGGCCGATTGCTTGTTCACTACCTGCACTACGCTCATATTGTCTGACCAAAAGATCACCTGACGATTGCGCAACTGTTCACCCCAAAGCTCCACCGCTACAATGATCGGGAAAAGCTCCAAAAGGGTGAGATTGCGCAATAAGTCCATGCGGGCCCATGAGGCCGGCCAACATTCTGCAGACCACTCCCCCCGAAAGAAGGCACCGAAACCACAGGAGCCTGCCGCGTCAGTGTACAACTCCAGCTGTGAGTTCGGTACCTCCTCCTGCAACCAACAAGACTGTCCGTTGTAGGATTGCAAAAAGGTTAGCCAAATGTCCAAATCCGCCCGCATGGGCTTGGTGATCCGAACGTGGTGGTGCGGGGCCGTAACGCCCTTCGTGGCCCAAGACAAGCGCCTGCAGAAAGCCCTCCCCATGCGTATGACCCTGCACGCGAATACTAGGTGCCCCAGCAGAGATTGTAGCTGTTTCAGCTGAAGTTTTTTGGACCCTTTCGCCAAACGAACCAAGGATAGAAGCCTGGTCAGCTTCTCCCTCGGCAGGCGAAAGACCATGGCCACTGTGTCAATCTCGATACCCAAAAAAGATAGTACCGTTACTGGACCCTCGGTCTTGTCCGCAGACAGTGGGACGGCGAAACGCCGACAAACATCTTGAAAAACAGAGAGCAAGCATTGACACTGCCCACTGTCCGAGGGACCCACAAAAAGGAAATCACCCAAGTAGTGCAGCATGGATTGAGACCCGGCCTCCCGGGCGACTACCCATTCAAGGAAGCTACTAAATAACTCGAAGAAGTAACACGAAATGGCGCAACCCATAGGCAGGCACATATCGAAGAAATAGCTTCCCTGAAAGTAGCAACCCAGGAGGTGGAAACAATCCGGGTGGACCGGGAGAAGGCGAAAAGCGGATTCAATGTCCGCTTTTGCCAAAAGAGCGGAACGCCCTGCTGCCCTGACGAGGTGAAGAGCCTTATCAAATGATGCGTAATGCACCCGCGATTCCTCGCGATCAATTCCGTCGTTGACAGAGGAGCCGGAAGGGTAAGATAAGTGATGAATTAAACGAAATTTACCACTCGCCTTTTTGGGGACCACGCCGAGTGGGGACACCCACAGGTTGTGGAATGGGGGAAGATCAAAGGGGCCCGCCATGCGCCCCAGTTCCAGCTCTTTCTGGAGTTTCTCGGCCACTACGGATTCAAATTCCACAGCCGATTTTAAATTAGCGGACATGGTAGGAGCGTCCGACGGGGAAAACGGTATCCAAAAACCTCGATCCAGGCCATCCTTTAGGATCAGGGCCTCCCTACGAAGGGGGTACCGGTCTACCCAGGGCAACATCTCTAGGACGTTCACCGGCGTCCTCCGGCTTAGGAAGGTCGATCTTGGCTCCCGCTCTGGAAAGTGTCTGTTTTCCCTTCCTGAAGCACCGGCTGGAGGGGTGAGCGCCCCCACAGCTAGAGCACTCATGCCTGAAGCGACAGGCGGAGTACCACTTACAGTGGCTTTCGTTGAAAAGCCAACAGACACCTTTTTTGGAGGCGGCCGACACTCCGGATTGAGGAGCGCCGACCGCGGACTGAAAGGACGCTGGCCTATGAGGGCACATTAGCAACAACCATAGGCTACCATCCTGACAGTCGAAACGAAGCTCCTTGCGCGCCGCCATCTTCTGTCGAAACTGGGTGTCATACTGGAACCAGCATTGACCCCCATAAACCTTGTACGCTCCCCAGATAAGGTCCAGGTAGCAGAACAAGGAGGTCGCCAACTCTGGGTAACGCTCACAGAGCACACCCGCGTAGGCACAAAAACCTTGCAGCCAGTTCCCAAATGTTCTAGGAAGCTGCTTGACTTTATCGCCCTGTGTAGCGATGTCTACCCGACGGGATTTGTCGACCGTTTCCCTGTCCGACGGAACTAGAGCGAGGAAATCAACGAAATCCCGACGCCATATTCTTTCCTTCGTCTCCTCCGGTATGTGGGCACCCGTGGGAGCTACAGCCCACAAGGCCCCTCCGGAAGGAGGGGAAAGATTAGCCGCCGCGCCCGAAACGCCCATACTAGAGAGAACCGACCTGACCACCGACACTATACGGTCTTCAGGGCCCGATACGGAATCATCAACTGACCTCCCCCAAATCAATTCACAATCATACTCACTGATCCTTGGGGGCATCACCGATGGATGATCAACGGGCGAGGCGGTGTCCCATGCAACTCCGGAAGACTGCAGGCTGGAACGGCCAGCACCGTGAGGAGCAACGGGGCCGTGTATGCTCGGGCCGTCTCGGCCGACTGATAGATCCAAAGGCGGGGGTCCCGCCACGGACACTGAAGGGTCCCCTTGGCCGAGGGCAGTGACTGTGCAGGTGCAGGAGTGTCTCTGGATTCTGACCGGCTGATCCGGGGCGGAAGCTGCCGCCAGCCCGGATCCGGAATCTCCCGCCCAGCCGGGCGCAGGGAGACTGGCGTTACCCGCCATGTTGACCGCGTAGGAGGGGTTAAACCCCGGTGATTGGAGGGGGGGAATCCGCGAGCCCTCCGCCCGACCGAGCGCTGGAGGGCGTCCGAAAGAACGGGGGGATGGCATCCGTGAGGGCCGAAAAACCCGCACCCGCCCTGCCAGGCGCAGAGGGGGCACATCCCATCCGGGATGCTAAATGACATGGCGCGGCCTGGGTCTGGGAACTGTCCCCCACCCGTCCGGGCGCAATGGGAGTCCTGCCCTGTGAAAAGCCCGCTCCCGATGGCCCAGAAGCCGCCGAGGGCCCCGCCCATGAAGGCGCCGGGGGACCTTGCGACCTGGCCACGTCTGTACGATTCCCGTCCCGGGATGAATTACCCCCCACCCAGCCGGGTGCTGAAAGGGCCACATTTTGTAAGGCGCCCTGGCCATAGGAATCCTGGGCCAGCTGCGACCCCGCCCCGGAGGGCGCAGGATGAGGCAGCCCGCACCCATATGCTCCCCTATGAATGCCCCCACAATCACCCCCCGCCCAGCCGGGCGCAGAGGGGTGCTGGGCACATGCATTGCTTGTGTTGTGCACGGCCAGTTCGAATACTCCCGCCTGGCTAGGCGCAGGGAGCGAACTGGCCGCTAGGGGGAGCCGGTATCGAGCCGAGGCGCCGCCGACGCTGCAGACGCCGCCATCCGAGGGATCGAAAGCCGCCGGAGCAGGCGAGCAGCTCCGGCCCCCTCCAGCCGCCCTGCGAGAGGACAGCCTGGCCGAGGAGCGGAGCGGCCGCACACCCGCCGCCCCCCCGCTGCTAGCAGGGGCGGAAGCAGGTACCATACAACGCGAGGCCGTGGGCTGGAGCGCTCCAGCTCCATCCAGGCCTCGCGCCATACACAGGGAAGGGGGGGGCGAGGGGGGAGCTGCTGAGCGGGGGCTACGAGAACGGGGACACCGAGGGGGGGTCCGCACGTTATTCCAGATGGCCGGGGAAGGCGACCGACGAGGGGGGGCACGCCGAGAGCGGGCGGCCGACCCCCGCTTCCTGGCTGCTGGAGCCCTGGGAACCCGAACCGGAGAGGGATGGATGGGGGGAGGAGGGGGGGAGCAGTGAGAGGCCGCAGAGGGGCTGGGGCTGAAACGAGAAGGTGGACGGGCGCGTCTGCGAGCCCTGCGTCCATCCGACTCGGGAGGAGGAACAGGGGAAGGGGCAGTGGAAGGGGCAGGAGAGGGCACCCCAGGGGATAAGAGAGCAAAGAGCCAGTCAGCCTGACCCCTGAGGGCCAGCTCACGGACCTTAGCCAGGAGGTGATCCGTGTCCATAGCTGGAGCCGCAGGGTCAGGTCCGAGCTCTTCCATGCTTCCGTCCGAAAAGGACCATAATCCCCTGGGGTGCCAAACTCCTGAGCTCAGGCCCAACCCTTTTCCCCCTTGTACCAATCCTGAGTTATAACAATTTTACTGCAACTCCTCCCTGGCCATGCCCCCATCAGTCAGGGCTCTCTTTCCCGATGGGCTCAAGAGGCTCTCATTCTAGTGACTTTACAAAAGAATCCAATTTGCACTTTTTATGAGTTATAACCAGTTTACAGATAAAACCAAAATTGGTTCCAATAACATTAATGAAAACCTGGCTTCCCAAAGCTCCTGATAGCTAAACAACACTGGTGGAACCGTGTCACATCTTTTTCCCTTTTCTATTCGGTTTTCCATGGACCACAAAGTGTCAGGACTAGGCCTGGTGGACAGTGGTGGCCAATTATGTTCCCTGTGCCGCCCCGGACACTCTAGGTGCAAATATAAAGCTTCACCTGCCTCAACACTGCACATTTTGGCTTCATTTTTCTTGGGTTCTAGAAGGTCTTGCCCTGGTATTGGGTGTAGCCCAGGTTCAGACTGTGGATGTAGTGGAGACTGCGGGTACAGAGGTGGTGCTGCAGAGAATATATGGCAGATGGGGATGCCAAGGCACAAAAGAGACTGCTGTGTAGATTAGTGGAAGTTGCAGGGGGCTACGGAGGTTTAAAGGTCTTACAGTTGTAGAGGAACACTTCAGTACCTTTTAGGGGAGCTGCAGGCACAAAAGTTCTAGAGGAACATGGACTCCGTGCTCAAGAACCGACACAACGTCCCACTTGATTTCAAATAGAGGATGCAGTCCTGTGATTATGGTTGCCACCTCGTCCCTTTAAACCCGAACACATATTAATTACACAGGTTCTGTGGCTGATTAAGGTGGTAATTAAACTCTCTTGGTGCCTTATCTGCAATTAATTAGCCTCAGAACCTGTGTAATTCAAAGGTGTTCGGGTTTAAAGGGATGAGGTGGCAACTCTACCTGTGATGTGTCATATGATGCAGCCACCACACTCCAGGTAACACCCAGATGTGGCTGCCGGCAAAAGAAAAGACACCAACACTGGAACACAAGCCAACTGGAAGTCAATCGACCAAAACCAAGCTCTCTTATTCTCCTGCTTGTTCTGTAGACCATGGTGTTTAGATGAGCTGTTTGGGCCAAGCATCAGTTCAGCCCCAAACATCGCCCTTTCGGGTGTTTGCATGTTCTCCCGCCGAGCGCCCCACAATGCACCTGTGTGCCGCACAATGCGTTTTAACAGCTCTTCTTGGCTGAAGAAATGCACCTGACCGGCGGTTTTACAAGCAGTCAGGTGCAAGGCTTTGCCCAGTCAGGGCAAAGAGCACTGTGAGAGCTCTGATTGGGCAAAGTTATGACTTTGTCCAATTATGGCTCAGAGCTCACCCAACACTATAAAAGGTTCCTTCCCGTGGAGATAGAGCTGGGCTCAGTGGTGAGAAGAATGTTTTAGCAAGCTAGTTAGTCCCCTTTCATGCTACCGCAACTCCAAAGTCACACAATTTTGCGGCCGCGATATTAGGGAATGCCTGTGTAACTCGCATCAAAGTTGGACAAAAGTAGTGCAGGGACTACCTTGAAGTCGGCACGACTTGAAGTCGTACTAATATGAATGGTTGTCATTGGAAATCATGGGGAATGACTTGTCATGTGACTTTGAAGTCCCAAGTCGCAGGACAAGTCATTGGAGTGTGGATCCCCTGTATAGAGGTATCAGTACAGAGCTGGGTGTGTCCACACAAGGAATATAATACACATAAAGGGGGTGGGGAGAGGAGGGGAGAGGAGGGGAGAGGAGGGTCTGACCAGATTTCAGTTCATATAAAAGTCTCCTCACACCTGTACCCAGCATAGTGTGTGCCGTCACATCGATCACCATGGTAAGTTATATTACCTATAGAGAGTTTATATTACCCGTCCTCACCCATGACTGTTGTATAACAGATGTGTTTAACTCCCCATAGACTATACTACCCCACTTATAACCGTATTCATTAACCGAGACCACACCGTACTCTTGGGGTAACAAAGGCCGTAGCAGCCTACTTTATTTAACAAATATAATGACTCAAATATCAAAAATATAAAAAATATAAAACGTATAAATGGAAAAACATATCTGTTATAAAAAACCTTTGAAATCTAACGTTGGTCTGAGCAGGCACTCAATAAACCTCTGTGTTAATAAACCTTCTTGCACTGCAGTCCCTCTCAAATGTATTATCCCTGCCTCAAGCCGACAAGCTGGCTCAAAGACTACCCCTGACCGCAGTGCCCCATTATCCCTTCCCGGCTAACCTCCGTCAACCGGGAACCACCATCAGGACCCCTCCAACGATAGTCCCGATCTCATCCTTCTGATATCTTCTTTTCCTGCCCAGACCAACGTCCGCCACAGCAAACAAGGGTAATTCCCTTACCCTTGGATGCCCCTCCACACCCGAAGTGCTCGTTGTATACCGTCTTGAAGGCCCAAAGCCCACATGTCTATGCCTACCTCGTTTAAATGAACCCCATCCTTTTTTAAGTATCTCCAGGTCTCAAATTCCAACTCTAGATGACGTATTGCTAACCCTCCCTTCCGTACCATAAATTTGGTCACCTCCCTATTAATCTTCCTCCTGGCTCTATTAATACCTTCCACTGATCTGGCCATTCTCCATGTCGTACGCGCCACTATATCTGACCATACCACGATCATATCAGGAAATTGCTCCATCAAGCGGTCAATATCTGATTTGATGTCTCGTGTAATGTCCAACATGGACCTAATCCCCAAATCGTTGCCGCCCACATGTAGTACTAACACATCAGGCGGTCTGTCCCTAGCTGCATAACGCTGCACCTCAGGAACCAACCGGCCCCATAACATTCCCGGGACTCCAAACCATTTTATGTAGGCTTTCTTTCTGTCAAAACCCAATTGCCTACCATCGTACCTCACGTCCCCTCTCCGTGCCCCCCAACAGACATAGGAATGGCCCATGATCCAGACCATCCCGGTCGCCGAACCTGAAATTAAAAGAGGAAAAAACAACATACACTATAACATGACCATCATTTTCAAAATCATACCCGGGCAGACTGAAGAGTCCTGCCCACTTGATTACCTCACAAACCTACTACCAGGTGGGGCCTAACGTAAGACCTGAACCTGTTGGACTCCCACCGCCCAATCCGTTTCACTGCCTCCATATCCATCCCTTGCCTCGCTGCTTCCGTTGCTGCTCCTATCCTGAATGAGTGGGATGAAAACGCTTTGCCATCTAAACCCAACCGCTCCAGGCATTTTCTAAATATAGCCCCAAACTGAAAACGTGACAATGGCGTTCCATCCTCGTGTATCAAAAAAGCGCCTAGCCCCGCCGGGCGAACCTGCATAAAAAACCCTTACCGCTTCCAGTGGGCATAAAGGCGAACCCGGAATTGGAAACACCTGTACCAGCTTCCCCCTGCCCTCCTGATCTGTTTTTGATTTTTTTAACCACAGGGACAGCCTTCCCCTACTACACTCAACTTCCTGGCTTCCAATTCCCCCTTGTACTTTTTTTGAAGGACTTACCAGTTCCCCAATTCTGAATGCCCCAAAAAATGCCAACAAAAACGCTACTGTAAACAATTTTATCTCGAATTCCGATGCACACACCTCCCTCAATTTAGCTATTATACCCTCGAGAATTTCGAATGTCACGGGCTTCCTGGTATCCTTCCGAACCACCGATCTCCTGTAACCTTTTACGGCCTGTCGCACCCAGAAATCTTTGGTAAAATCAGGCCGCCCCTGTAATTTGAACAGGAAGGCTAGACCTGACAGTTGTGCATTCACTACCGATGCCGACACCCCCTCTTCCATTTTCCTGGCTACGTAATATAAAACGAGCAAACGTCCTGCTCGCCCCTTCGGCTCTTCACCCACCTCTTGCACAAACGCCAACCACTCCTTCCAAACCCTCTTGTACGCTGACCACGTAGACCCACTTACCGACCGCTTTATCCATCCCGTGATGATTCCAATGCAATCCCCCACAACCATTCTGGACAAGGCACTCCTTGTTGCTCCGCCTCCGGCGCCAACTGTCGGAACCTGTCCCACTGGAAGCGAGATAATGCATCAGCTATCACATTTTCCACTCCTGGCAGGTGTACAGTGTGAATGAAAACATTCAGTTGTAAGCATCTCAGCACCAAATGTTGAAGTAATCTAATAACCGGCGGAGAAGACGCCGTGTTTTTATTGATTACCTGCACCACTCCCAAATTGTCCCCATGGAAGCGCACCTTCAGATCCCTGAACGATGCTCCCCACAACTCCACTGCAAGCACTACCGGAAATAATTCCAACAGCACCAAGTTCTTTGTGAAACCCGCAGCTATCCAGGACTGTGGCCAGGGGCCCGCACTCCATTGTCCCTGGAAGAAAGCTCCAAAACCTGAAGACCCTGCTGCATCTGTAAAAAGCTCCAGGTCGAAATTACTGACCGGTCCTGCCATCCACAACGCTCGGCCATTGAATGACTCCAAAAAGGTATGCCATACCCTCAGGTCATCCCTATGTGCCTTAACCAAGCGAACAAAATGTCTCTGGGACTTAATACCGCTCGTACTTGCTGCCAGACGCCGACTGAACACCCTCCCCATAGGTAAAATGCGGCAAGCAAAATTAAGCTTGCCTAACACCGATTGCAATAGGCGCAGTTGCACTTTTCGCAATCCAATCAGCCTCGCGATCTCTGTTTTTAGGTCCGCCAACTTTGCCTCCGGTAATCTGCATTCCATGGCCTCCGAATCCAGGACGATGCCTAGAAACGTGATTACCGTACAAGGTCCCTCAGTTTTTTCAGGCGCCAATGGAATGCCGAACCTGTCTGCTATGTGTTCCAGCGTCGCCAAGAGCATCGCGCATATCCTAGATTCGGCCGGTCCTATGCAGAGGAAGTCGTCCAGGTAATGAATTAACGAATTCACACCCGAAACCTCCCTTACTACCCACTCTACAAAAGAGCTGAATTGCTCGAATATTGCACATGATATAGAGCAACCCATCGGTAGGCATTGGTCGACGTAGAACTCATCGTCCCAATGGCATCCCAGCAACCTAAAACTTTCAGGGTGTACTGGTAGCAGCCTAAAAGCCGATTCTATATCCACCTTAGCCATCAGTGCCCCTTTTCCGTACCGGCGCACCCACCCTACGGCTGCATCAAATGACGTATATGTCACTGAGCATGCTTCTTGATCTATGGCGTCATTCACCGACCCTCCTCTTGGAAAGGACAGGTGGTGGATGAGCCTAAATTTGTTGGGTTCCTTCTTAGGCACTACCCCCAGTGGTGACACCACCAGGTCCGCCAAAGGTGCCGACGCGAATGGCCCCGCCATCCTGCCCATTGCAACCTCCTTACGTAGTTTTTCACCAACTACGTCCGGGTGTTGCAAAGCGGACCGGAGGTTGGGTGGAACGGGAGGAACTACCGTCAGTGCACAGGGTATTCGGAAGCCCACTGAGAAACCTTCTTCCAACAATTTTGCCGCTGTCCTATCCGGATACCTACCGAGAAACGGCCGCATCCTTTCCACTCTCACCGGAGTCCTCCCTCTTGTGTCCAGCTTCCCCTGCACGACCTTTTGCCTGCTTGAAGCATCTGGCTGCCGAATGGGCTCCGTTGCACCCCGAACACTCATGCTTGAATCTACATGAACTTCCGAACTTGCATGTCCCCGAGTTATATTGCCAGCACACCCCTTTTTTGTTTCCGGCCGACTGTCCTTGTGCTGAAGTTCCGCCGGCCCCCCCCTGAAAAAACTAGTTCGGTGCCCGCGCAGACGTCATTAATCGCATCCAGAGGCTGATGTCTTTGTGGTCCCAACGCAGCTCTTTCCGGGCCACGCAGTCCCACCATAAACCCTGTACGCTTCCCCAATAGAATCCTGATAGCAAAACAGCGCCGAACAATGTTCGGGCTGTTTTTCCCCTATAACACTTGCCATTATGGCGAACGCCTGCAGCCAATTGGTGAATGTACGCGGGATTAACCGGTATCTCCTTTTTTCCTCGTCCTCTTTTTTGGAATCGTCAGGTTTTACTCTATCTAGATTGAATTTTTCCAGAGGGAGTAAGGAAAAGATCTCCACATACTCACCTTTCCACAGCTTCTCTCTGACTTCCTGTTTCAGATGTGCTCCTAACGGCCCTTCATAACACACATATACTTCACATTTTGCAGCATCCGCAATTCTAACTATATCTTGCCTTGCGACCGTTTCACTGGCCACAGCCGTCTTGCCTGTCCCCTGCGCAACGACCGTCCCTTCCCCTTCCTTGGCTGGCACCGTGCAGGCCGCTGCAACCGCCGGCATCTCTGTGCTTACCCCTGACCCTGCATTTTCCCCCGCTCCTGCTATCGGCGGGACCCAAGCTGCCGCTGGCCCCGCTGCTGTTTTGCCTGCTTGTTCAAACTTCCGAACTAGATCTTTTATTCCCTCCAAGAAGCCCAACAAACCTACCGCACCCCCGGAGGTCTCCCCTGTCCCCCCCTTTCTGTCCCGGACCCTGACCCTCTGCTAGGCCCACTGCACTCTTGCAAACATGTTACAATAGTTGCTGACTTACCGGGCTGCCAAGTGTCAGGGTGTCATTGTTCTGGGGCCCCCAAGTGTCAGGATGTCATTGTTCTGGGACCCCCAAGTGTTAAGGTGTCATTGTTCTTGGGCCCCCAAGTGTTAGGGTGTCATTGTTCTGCGCCCCCCAAGTGTCAGAGTGTCATTGTTCTGCGCCCCACAAGTGTCAGGATGTCATTGTTCTGGGGCCCCCAAGTGTCAGGATGTCATTGTTCTGGGGCCCCCAAGTGTCAGGATGTCATTGTACTGGGGCCCCGAAGTGTCAGGGTGTCTTTGTTCTGGGACCCCCAAGTGTTAGGGTGTCATTGTTCATTGCCCCCCTAGTGTCAGAGTGTCTTTGTTCTGGGGACCCCAAGTGTTAGGGTGTCATTGTTCTGGGACCCCAAAGTGTCAGGGTGTCATTGCTCTGGGACCCCCAAGTGTCAGTGTGTCATTGTTCTGGGGACCCAAAGTGTCAGGGTGTCATTGTTCTGCGCCCCACAAGTGTCAGTGTGTCATTGTTCTGGGACCCCCAAGTGTCAGGGTGTCATTGTTCTGGGGTCCCCAAGTGTCAGGGTGTCATTGTTCTGGGGTCCCCAAGTGTCAGGATGTCATCGTTCTGGGACCCCCAAGTGTCAGGGTGTCATTGTTCTGGGGCCCCCAAGTGTAAGGTTGTCATTGTTCTGTGACTCTCAAGTGTCAGGGTGTCATTGTTATGTGCCCACCAAGTGTCAGGGTGTCATTGTTATGTGCCCCCCAAGTGTCAGGGTGTCATTGTTATGTGCCCCCCAAGTGTCAGGGTGTCATTGTTCTGGGACCCCCAAGTGTCAGGGAGTCATTGTTCTGGGGCCCCCAAGTGTAAGGGTGTCATTGTTCTGCGCCCCCAAGTGTCAGGGAGTATTTGTTCTGGGGCCCCAAAGTGTTAGGGTGTCATTGTTCTGGGACCCCCAAGTGTTAGGGTGTCATTGTTCTGGGATCCCCAAGTGTCAGGGTGTCATTGTGGTGGGACCCCCAAGTGTCAGGGTGTCATTGTGGTGGGACCCCCAAGTGTCAGGGTGTCATTGTTCTGGGGCCCCCAAGTGTCAGGATGTCATTGTTCTGGGACCCCCAAGTGTTAGGGTGTCATTGTTCTGGGACCCCCAAGTGTTAGGGTGTCATTGTTCCGTGCCCCCAAGTGTCAGGGTGTCATTGTTCTGGGGCCCCAAAGTGTTAGGATGTCATTGTTCAGGGACCCCCAAGTGTCAGGGTGTCATTGTTCTGGGGTCCCCAAATGTCAGGATGTCATCGTTCTGGGACCCCCAATTGTTAGGGTGTCATTGTTCTGGGACCCCCAATTGTCAGGGTGTCATTGTTCTGGGGCCCCCAAGTGTCAGGGTGTCATTGTTCTGCACCCCCCAAGTGTCAGTGTGTCATTGTTCTGGGGCCCCCAAGTGTAAGGGTGTCATTGTTCTAGGAACCCCAAGTTTCAGCTTGTCATTGTTCTGGGGCCCCCAACTGTAAGGTTGTCATTGTTCTGGGGCCCCGAAGTGTTAGGGTGTCATTGTTCTGGGGCCCCCAAGTGTAAGGTTGTCAATGTTCTGCAACTCCCAAGTGTCAGGGTGTCATTGTTCTGTGACCCCCAAGTGTCAGGGTGTCATTGTTCTGGGACCCCCAAGTGTTAGAGTATCATTGTTCCGTGCCCCCAAGTGTCAGGGTGTCATTGTTCTGGGACCCCCAAGTGTTAGGGTGTCATTGTTCCGTGCCCCCAAGTGTCAGGGTGTCATTGTTCTGCACCCCCCAAGTGTTAGGGTGTCATTGTTCTGATGTCCCCAAGTGTCAGGGTGTCATTGTTCTGGGACCCCCAAGTGTCAGGGTGTCATTGTTCTGGGACCCCCAAGTGTCAGGGAGTCATTGTTCTGGGGCCCCAAAGTGTAAGGTTGTCATTGTTCTGCGCCCCCAAGTGTCAGGGAGTCATTGTTCTGGGGCCCCAAAGTGTTAGGGTGTCATTGTTCTGGGACCCCCAAGTGTTAGGGTGTCATTGTGGTGGGACCCCCAAGTGTCAGGGTGTCATTGTTCTGGGGCCCCCAAGTGTCAGGATGTCATTGTTCTGGGACCCCCAAGTGTTAGGGTGTCATTGTTCTGGGGCCCCCAAGTGTCAGGGTGTCATTGTTCTGCGACTCCCAAGTGTCAGGGTGTCATTGTTCTGCGCCCCCAAGTGTCAGGGTGTCATTGTTCTGGGGCCCCAAATTGTTAGGATGTCATTGTTCTGGGACCCCCAAGTGTCAGGGTGTCATTGTTCTGGGGTCCCCAAATGTCAGGATGTCATCGTTCTGGGACCCCCAATTGTCAGGGTGCCATTGTTCTGGGACCCCCAAGTGTTAGGGTGTCATTGTTCTGGGGCCCCCAAGTGTCAGGGTGTCATTGTTCTGGGACCCCCAAGTGTTAGGGTGTCATTGTTCTGGGATCCCCAAGTGTCAGGGTGTCATTGTGGTGGGACCCCCAAGTGTCAGGGTGTCATTGTGGTGGGACCCCCAAGTGTCAGGGTGTCATTGTTCTGGGGCCCCCAAGTGTCAGGATGTCATTGTTCTGGGACCCCCAAGTGTTAGGGTGTCATTGTTCTGGGACCCCCAAGTGTTAGGGTGTCATTGTTCCGTGCCCCCAAGTGTCAGGGTGTCATTGTTCTGGGACCCCCAAGTGTTAGGGTGTCATTGTTCCGTGCCCCCAAGTGTCAGGGTGTCATTGTTCTGCACCCCCCAAGTGTCAGGGTGTCATTGTTCTGGGGTCCCCAAGTGTCAGGATGTCATCGTTCTGGGACCCCCAAGTGTCAGGGTGTCATTGTTCTGGGACCCCCAAGTGTCAGGGAGTCATTGTTCTGGCGCCCCCAAGTGTAAGGTTGTCATTGTTCTGCGCCCCCAAATGTCAGGGTGTCATTGTTCTGGGACCCCCAATTGTCAGGGTGTCATTGTTCTGGGGCCCCCAAATGTAAGGTTGTCATTGTTCTGCGACTCCCAAGTGTAAGGTTGTCATTGTTCTGGGACCCCCAAGTGTTAGGGTGTCATTGTTCTGGGGCCCCCAAGTGTAAGGGTGTCATTGTTCTGGGACCCCCAAGTGTTAGGGTGTCATTGTTCTGGGACCCCCAAGTGTCAGGGTGTCATTGTTCTTGGCCCCCCAAGTGTCAGGGTGTCATTGTTCTGGGACCCCCAAGTGTCAGGGAGTCATTGTTCTGGGGCCCCCAAGTGTAAGGTTGTCATTGTTCTGCGCCCCCAAGTGTCAGGGAGTCATTGTTCTGGGGCCCCAAAGTGTTAGGGTGTCATTGTTCTGGGACCCCCAAGTGTTAGGGTGTCATTGTGGTGGGACCCCCAAGTGTCAGGGTGTCATTGTTCTGGGGCCCCCAAGTGTCAGGATGTCATTGTTCTGGGACCCCCAAGTGTTAGGGTGTCATTGTTCTGGGGCCCCCAAGTGTCAGGGTGTCATTGTTCTGCGACTCCCAAGTGTCAGGGTGTCATTGTTCTGCGCCCCCAAGTGTCAGGGTGTCATTGTTCTGGGGCCCCAAATTGTTAGGATGTCATTGTTCTGGGACCCCCAAGTGTCAGGGTGTCATTGTTCTGGGGTCCCCAAATGTCAGGATGTCATCGTTCTGGGACCCCCAATTGTCAGGGTGCCATTGTTCTGGGACCCCCAAGTGTTAGGGTGTCATTGTTCTGGGGCCCCCAAGTGTCAGGGTGTCATTGTTCTGGGACCCCCAAGTGTTAGGGTGTCATTGTTCTGGGATCCCCAAGTGTCAGGGTGTCATTGTGGTGGGACCCCCAAGTGTCAGGGTGTCATTGTGGTGGGACCCCCAAGTGTCAGGGTGTCATTGTTCTGGGGCCCCCAAGTGTCAGGATGTCATTGTTCTGGGACCCCCAAGTGTTAGGGTGTCATTGTTCTGGGACCCCCAAGTGTTAGGGTGTCATTGTTCCGTGCCCCCAAGTGTCAGGGTGTCATTGTTCTGGGACCCCCAAGTGTTAGGGTGTCATTGTTCCGTGCCCCCAAGTGTCAGGGTGTCATTGTTCTGCACCCCCCAAGTGTCAGGGTGTCATTGTTCTGGGGTCCCCAAGTGTCAGGATGTCATCGTTCTGGGTCCCCCAAGTGTCAGGGTGTCATTGTTCTGGGACCCCCAAGTGTCAGGGAGTCATTGTTCTGGCGCCCCCAAGTGTAAGGTTGTCATTGTTCTGCGCCCCCAAATGTCAGGGTGTCATTGTTCTGGGACACCCAATTGTCAGGGTGTCATTGTTCTGGGGCCCCCAAATGTAAGGTTGTCATTGTTCTGCGACTCCCAAGTGTAAGGTTGTCATTGTTCTGGGACCCCCAAGTGTTAGGGTGTCATTGTTCTGGGGCCCCCAAGTGTAAGGGTGTCATTGTTCTGGGACCCCCAAGTGTTAGGGTGTCATTGTTCTGGCATCCCCAAGTGTCAGGGTGTCATTGTGGTGGGACCCCCAAGTGTCAGGGTGTCATTGTGGTGGGACCCCCAAGTGTCAGGGAGTCATTGTTCTGGGGCCCCCAAGTGTAAGGTTGTCATTGTTCTGGGACCCCCAAGTGTCAGGGTGTCATTGTTCTGCGCCCCCAAATGTCAGGGTGTCATTGTTCTGGGGCCCCAAAGTGTCAGGGTGTTATTGTTCTGGGGTCCCCAAATGTCAGGATGTCATCATTCTGGGACCCCCAATTGTCAGGGTGTCATTGTTCTGGGGCCCCCAAATGTAAGGTTTTCATTTTTCTGCGACTCCCAAGTGTCAGGGTGTCATTGTTCAGCACCCCCTAAGTGTCAGGGTGTCATTGTTATGTGCCCCCCAAGTGTCAGGGTGTCATTGTTATGTGCTCCCCAAGTGTCAGGGTGTCATTGTTATGTGCCCCCCAAGTGTCAGGGTGTCATTGTTATGTGCTCCCCAAGTGTCAGGGTGTCATTGTTCTGGGGCCCCCAAGTGTCAGGGTGTCATTGTTCTGGGGTCCCCAAGTGTCAGGATGTCATCGTTCTGGGACCCCCAGGTGTCAGGGTGTCATTGTTCTGGGACCCCCAAGTGTCAGGGAGTCATTGTTCTGGGGCCCCCAAGTGTAAGGTTGTCATTGTTCTGCGCCCCCAAATGTCAGGGTGTCATTGTTCTGGGGCCCCAAAGTGTCAGGGTGTCATTGTTCATGGGTCCCCAAGTGTCAGGGTGTCATTGTTCTGGGGTCCCCAAGTGTCAGGATGTCAACGTTCTGGGACCCCCAAGTGTCAGGGTGTCATTGTTCTGGGGCCCCCAAGTGTAAGGTTGTCATTGTTCTGCGACTCCCAAGTGTAAGGGTGTCATTGTTATGTGCCCCCAAGTGTCAGGGTGTCATTGTTCTGAGACCCCCAAGTGTCAGGGTGTCATTGTTCTGCACCCCCCAAGTGTCAGGGTGTCATTGTTCTGCACCCCCCAAGTGTCAGTGTGTCATTGTTCTAGGAACCCCAAGTGTCAGGTTGTTATTTGTTCTGGGGCCCCCAACTGTAAGGGTGTCATTGTTCTGGGAACCCCAAGTGTCAGGGTGTCATTGTTCTGGGAACCCCAAGTGTCAGGGTGTCATTTGTTCTGGGGCCCCCAACTGTAAGGGTGTCATTGTTCTGGGGCCCCCAAGTGTTAGGGTGTCATTGTTCTGGGGCCCCCAAGTTTCAGGGTCTCATTGTGCTGGGACCCCCAAGTGTCAGGGAGTCATTGTTCTGGGGCCCCCAAGTGTAAGGTTGTCATTGTTCTGCGACTCCCAAGTGTCAGGGAGTCATTGTTCTGGGGCCCCAAAGTGTTAGGGTGTCATTGTTTTGGGAACCCCAAGTGTCAGGGTGTCATTGTTCTGGGAACCCCAAGTGTCAGGGTGTCATTTGTTCTGGGGCCCCCAAGTGTCAGGGTGTCATTGTTCTGTGCCCCCCAAGTTTCAGGGTGTCATTGTTCTGGGACCCCCAAGTGTCAGGGAGTCATTGTTCTGGGGCCCCCAAGTGTAAGGTTGTCATTGTTCTGTGACTCCCAAGTGTCAGGGTGTCATTGTTCTGTGCCCCCAAGTGTCAGGGAGTCATTGTTCTGGGGCCCCAAAGTGTTAGGGTGTCATTGTTCTGGGACCCCCAAGTGTTAGGGTGTCATTGTTCTGGGATCCTCAAGTGTCAGGGTGTCATTGTGGTGGGACCCCCAAGTGTCAGGGTGTCATTGTGGTGGGACCCCCAAGTGTCAGGGTGTCATTGTTCTGGGGCCCCCAAGTGTCAGGATGTCATTGTTCTGGGACCCCCAAGTGTTAGGGTGTCATTGTTCTGGGACCCCCAAGTGTTAGGGTGTCATTGTTCCGTGCCCCCAAGTGTCATGGTGTCATTGTTCTGGGGCCCCCAAGTGTAAGGTTGTCATTGTTCTGCGACTCCCAAGTGTCAGGGTGTCATTGTTCTGCGCCCCCAAGTGTCAGGGTGTCATTGTTCTGGGGCCCCAAAGTGTTAGGATGTCATTGTTCTGGGACCCCCAAGTGTCAGGGTGTCATTGTTCTGGGGTCCCCAAATGTCAGGATGTCATCGTTCTGGGACCCCCAATTGTCAGGGTGCCATTGCTCTGGGACCCCCAAGTGTTAGGGTGTCATTGTTCTGGGGCCCCCAAGTGTCAGGGTGTCATTGTTCTGGGACCCCCAAGTGTTAGGGTGTCATTGTTCTGGGATCCCCAAGTGTCAGGGTGTCATTGTGGTGGGACCCCCAAGTGTCAGGGTGTCATTGTGGTGGGACCCCCAAGTGTCAGGGTGTCATTGTTCTGGGGCCCCCAAGTGTCAGGATGTCATTGTTCTGGGACCCCCAAGTGTTAGGGTGTCATTGTTCCGTGCCCCCAAGTGTCAGGGTGTCATTGTTCTGGGACCCCCAAGTGTTAGGATGTCATTGTTCTGGGACCCCCAAGTGTTAGGGTGTCATTGTTCCGTGCCCCCAAGTGTCAGGGTGTCATTGTTCTGGGACCCCCAAGTGTCAGGGTGTCATTGTTCTGCACCCCCCAAGTGTCAGGGTGTCATTGTTCTGGGACCCCCAAGTGTTAGGGTGTCATTGTTCTGGGACCCCCAAGTGTCAGGGAGTCATTGTTCTGGGGCCCCCATGTGTAAGGTTGTCATTGTTCTGGGACCCCCAAGTGTCAGGGTGTCATTGTTCTGGGACCCCCAAGTGTTAGGGTGTCATTGTTCTGGGACCCCCAAGTGTCAGGGAGTCATTGTTCTGGGGCCCCCATGTGTAAGGTTGTCATTGTTCTGGGACCCCCAAGTGTCAGGGTGTCATTGTTCTGCGCCCCCAAGTGTCAGGGTGTCATTGTTCTGGGGCCCCAAAGTGTTAGGGTGTCATTGTTCTGGGACCCCCAAGTGTCAGGGTGTCATTGTTCTGGGGTCCCCAAATGTCAGGATGTCATCGTTCTGGGACCCCCAATTGTCAGGGTGTCATTGTTCTGGGACCCCCAATTGTCAGGGTGTCATTGTTCTGGGGCCCCCAAATGTAAGGTTGTCATTGTTCTGCGACTCCCAAGTGTCAGGGTGTCATTGTTCTGCACCCCCCAAGTGTCAGGGTGTCATTGTTCTGGGACCCCCAAGTGTCAGGGTGTCATTGTTCTGGGGTCCCCAAGTGTCAGGATGTCATCGTTCTGGGACCCCCAAGTGTCAGGGTGTCATTGTTCTGGGACCCCCAAGTGTCAGGGAGTCATTGTTCTGGCACCCCCAAGTGTAAGGTTGTCATTGTTCTGCGCCCCCAAATGTAAGGTTGTCATTGTTCTGCGACTCCCAAGTGTAAGGTTGTCATTGTTCTGGGACCCCCAAGTGTCAGGGTGTCATTGTTCTGGGACCCCCAAGTGTTAGGGTGTCATTGTTCTGGGGCCCCCAAGTGTCAGGGTGTCATTGTTCTGGGACCCCCAAGTGTCAGGGTGTCATTGTGGTGGGACCCCCAAGTGTCAGGGTGTCATTGTGGTGGGACCCCCAAGTGTCAGGGTGTCATTGTTCTGGGGCCCCCAAGTGTCAGGATGTCATTGTTCTGGGACCCCCAAGTGTTAGGGTGTCATTGTTCTGGGACCCCCAAGTGTTAGGGTGTCATTGTTCCGTGCCCCCAAGTGTCAGGGTGTCATTGTTCTGGGACCCCCAAGTGTTAGGGTGTCATTGTTCCGTGCCCCCAAGTGTCAGGGTGTCATTGTTCTGCACCCCCCAAGTGTCAGGGTGTCATTGTTCTGGGGTCCCCAAGTGTCAGGGTGTCATTGTTCTGGGACCCCCAAGTGTCAGGGTGTCATTGTTCTGGGACCCCCAAGTGTCAGGGAGTCATTGTTCTGGGGCCCCCAAGTGTAAGGTTGTCATTGTTCTGGGACCCCCAAGTGTCAGGGTGTCATTGTTCTGCGCCCCCAAGTGTCAGGGTGTCATTGTTCCGTGCCCCCAAGTGTCAGGGTGTCATTGTTCTGGGACCCCCAAGTGTTAGGGTGTCATTGTTCCGTGCCCCCAAGTGTCAGGGTGTCATTGTTCTGCACCCCCCAAGTGTCAGGGTGTCATTGTTCTGGGGTCCCCAAGTGTCAGGGTGTCATTGTTCTGGGACCCCCAAGTGTCAGGGTGTCATTGTTCTGGGACCCCCAAGTGTAAGGTTGTCATTGTTCTGGGACCCCCAAGTTTCAGGGTGTCATTGTTCTGCGCCCCCAAGTGTCAGGGTGTCATTGTTCTGGGGCCCCAAAGTGTTAGGGTGTCATTGTTCTGGGACCCCCAAGTGTCAGGGTGTCATTGTTATGTGCCCCCCAAGTGTCAGGGTGTCATTGTTCTGGGACCCCCAAGTGTCAGGTTGTCATTGTTCTGGTGTCCCCAAGTGTCAGGATGTCATCGTTCTGGGACCCCCAAGTGTCAGGGTGTCATTGTTCTGGGACCCCCAAGTGTCAGGGAGTCATTGTTCTGGGGCCCCCATTTGTAAGGTTGTCATTGTTCTGCGCCCCCAAATGTCAGGGTGTCATTGTTCTGGGACCCCCAAGTGTTAGGGTGTCATTGTTCTGGGATCCCCAAGTGTCAGGGTGTCATTGTGGTGGGACCCCAAGTGTCAGGGTGTCATTGTGGTGGGACCCCAAGTGTCAGGGTGTCATTGTGGTGGGACCCCCAAGTGTCAGGGTGTCATTGTTCTGGGGCCCCCAAGTGTCAGGATGTCATTGTTCTGGGACCCCCAAGTGTTAGGGTGTCATTGTTCTGGGACCCCCAAGTGTTAGGGTGTCATTGTTCCGTGCCCCCAATTGTCAGGATGTCATTGTTCTGGGACCCCCAAGTGTTAGGGTGTCATTGTTCTGGGACCCCCAAGTGTCAGGGTGTCATTGTTCTGGGGCCCCCAAGTGTAAGGTTGTCATTGTTCTGCGACTCCCAAGTGTAAGGGTGTCATTGTTCTGGGGCCCCCAAGTGTCAGGGTGTCATTGTTCTGGGGCCCCCAAGTGTCAGGGTGTCATTGTTCTGCACCCCCCAAGTGTCAGGGTGTCATTGTTCTGGGACCCCCAAGTGTCAGGGTGTCATTGTTCTGCACCCCCCAAGTGTCAGGGTGTCATTGTTATGTGCCCCCCAAGTGTCAGGATGTCATTGTTCTGGGGCCCCCAAGTGTCAGGGTGTCATTGTTCTGGGGCCCCCAAGTGTCAGGGTGTCATTGTGGTGGGACCCCCAACTGTCAGGGTGTCATTGTGGTGGGACCCCCAAGTGTCAGGGTGTCATTGTTCTGGGGCCCCCAAGTGTAAGGTTGTCATTGTTCTGCGACTCTCAAGTGTCAGGGTGTCATTGTTCTGCGCCCCCAAGTGTCAGGGAGTCATTGTTCTGGGGCCCCAAAGTGTTAGGGTGTCATTGTTCTGGGACCCCCAAGTGTCAGGGTGTCATTGTGGTGGGACCCCCAACTGTCAGGGTGTCATTGTGGTGGGACCCCCAAGTGTCAGGGTGTCATTGTTCTGGGGCCCCCAAGTGTCAGGATGTCATTGTTCTGGGACCCCCAAGTGTTAGGGTGTCATTGTTCTGGGACCCCCAAGTGTTAGGGTGTCATTGTTCCGTGCCCCCAAGTGTCAGGGTGTCATTGTTCTGGGGCCCCAAAGTGTTAGGGTGTCATTGTTCTGGGACCCCCAAGTGTCAGGGTGTCATTGTTCTGGGGCCCCAAAGTGTTAGGGTGTCATTGTTCTGGGACCCCCAAGTGTCAGGGTGTCATTGTTCTGGGATACCCGAAGTGTCAGGGTGTCATTGTTCTGGGATCCCCAAGTGTCAGGGTGTCATTGTGGTGGGACCCCCAATTGTCAGGGTGTCATTGTTCTGGGACCCCCAATTGTCAGGGTGTCATTGTTCTAGGAACCCCAAGTGTCAGGTTGTCATTTGTTCTGGGGCCCCCAACTGTAAGGGTGTCATTGTTCTGGGGCCCCCAAGTGTTAGGGTGTCATTGTTCTGGGAACCCCAAGTGTCAGGATGTCATTGTTCTGGGAACCCCAAGTGTCAGGGTGTCATTGTTCTGGGGCCCCCAAGTGTCAGAGTGTCATTGTTCTGGGACCCCCAAGTGTCAGGGTGTCATTGTTCTAGGAACCCCAAGTGTCAGGTTGTCATTTGTTCTAGGGCCCCCAACTGTAAGGGTGTCATTGTTCTGGGGCTCCGAAGTGTTAGGGTGTCATTGTTCTGGGAACCCCAAGTGTCAGGGTGTCATTGTTCTGGGAACCCCAACTGTAAGGGTGTCATTGTTCTGGGGCCCCCAAGTGTTAGGTTGTCATTGTTCTGGGGCCCCCAAGTATCAGGGTGTCATTGTTCTGGGAACCCCAAGTGTCAGGGTGTCATTTGTTCTGGGGCCCCCAACTGTAAGGGTGTCATTGTTCTTGGACCCCCAAATGTCAGGGTGTCATTGTTCTGGGGCCCCCAAGTATCAGGGTGTCATTGTTCTGGGGCCCCCAAGTATCAGGGTGTCATTGTTCTGGGGCCCCCAAGTATCAGGGTGTCATTGTTCTGGGGCCCCAGGTGAACTCTTCAGCAGAGAAGCCCCCTTTCTATGTTGCAGTTCCCAGGCTCGGTGGATGAAAAGGGTGCAATGTAACGTTGTATTCAGTATATTGGAGGAATGATACTTTGTGTCTTCTCAGGATCCGGATGAGGATCTGGATGTGTCTATTTTTGTGAAGGATTCTGGATTTTCGAATAATATGGAATAGGGAAAATGTGGGGGCTTGGGTTTGGCCCCTAAATATTAATACCCTCAACCCCAAAAGTGAGGCCGGCTATGGAAGGTGCCGCTACGTTTCCCGGCAACAACCAAATTCACCGTATAAAATATAAAGGAGTGACAATTAATAATGAATGAAAATTACAAATTCAATAAAGGAGAACTAAAGGCAAAACCTTTTCTGCTATGTTTTTGGATAAAATAAGGGGGAGGGGCTACATCATATTGGTAAGATTTCCCTTCACTTCCTGTTCTATATCCTAAACAGGATGTGAGAGAATATCCTCGGTGGCCCCATTGGAAGATTTTCCCTCTATTCCTGTTCTGGTGACAACACAAAATTTACTTTCAATGAGCATGGTCACCAGTAGAGATGAGCCGAACACCCCCCTGTTCGGTTCACACCAGAACATGCGAACAGGCAAAAAATTTGCTCGAACACGTGAACACCGTTAAAGTCTATGGGACACGAACATGAATAATCAAAAGTGCTAATTTTAAAGGCTTATATGCAAGTTATTGTCATAAAAAGTGTTTGGGGACCTGGGTCCTGCCCCAGGGGACATGGATCAATGCAAAAAAAAGTTTTAAAAACGGCCGTTTTTTCAGGAGCAGTGATTTTAATAATGCTTAAAGTCAAACAATAAAAGTGTAATATCCCTTTAAATTTCGTACCTGGGGGGTGTCTATAGTATGCCTGTAAAGGGGCGCATGTTTCCCGTGTTTAGAACAGTCTGACAGCAAAATGACATTTCAAAAGTCATTTAAAACTACTTGCAGATATTAATGCATCGTCGGTCCGACAATACACATAAAAGTTCATTGATAAAAACAGCATGGGAATTCCCCACAGGGGAACCCCGAACCAAAATTTTTAAAAAAAAAATGACGTGGGGGGGTCCCCCTAAATTCCATACCAGGCCCTTCAAGTCTGGTAAGGATTTTAAGGGGAACCCCGCACCAAAATATTGTAAAAACGGCGTGGGGTCCCCCTAAAAATCCATACCAGACCCTTATCCGAGCACATAACCTGGCAGGCTGCAGGAAAAGAGGGGGGATGAGAGAGCGCCTCCCCCTCCTGAACCGTACCAGGCCACATGCCCTCAAATTTGGGAGGGTGCTTTGGGGTAGTCCCCCAAAACACCTTGTCCCCATGTTGATGAGGACAAGGGCCTCATTAGGCATGCGCATTTCGTTTCGTTACGAATCAAAATTTGGACTAATTTTTCATTATTCGGAAATTCGGATGCATCCGAATTTCCGAAATACAAAAGTAAAGAATTTAAACGAATCTGAAAAAAAACGAACGAATTCGAAAAAAATAGAAAACGTTTTTCTAAAAAAAACAATAAGATAGAATATAAAATAATAAAGCAATAGAATATATATATATATATATATATATATATATATATATAAAACAATTTTTATTATTCTCTTCTATTGTTTTTTTATGCTTTTCTTTTCTATTATTTTATATTCTATAATAGTCTTTTCAATTCAAATTCTAATTCATTCTATGCGAAATTCGAATTTCGGAAGATGGCTTCTGAAGTTTGAATTTCGTATAGAATGAATTTGAATTTGAATAGAAAAGATTAGAACAGAAAATAATAGAAAAGAATAGACTAGAAAAACAATAGAACAGAATAGAAGAAAATATAATATATATATTAAAATATTGATAATAATAACAACAATAATGATAATATTAATTGTATAATATTAAAAATATTGACAATGATATTAATATTACAACATAATAAAAATACAGCAATGATAATACAATAATAAAATAAAATACAATGTTACTAAAAAAATATGGATAATAATAAAAACAACAATTATATCATACAAAAAATAATAATAGCTACAATAATAAAAATACTACAAAATTCATAAAAATATTGATAACAATAAAGACAATAATAACAATTATATAATATTAAAAATATTGATAATAATGCTATTAATATTAAAACATAATACTACAGCAACAACGATAATACAATATTACTAATACAAATATTGATAATAATAAAAAAATAAAAAAACAATTATATAATACAAAAATATAACGATATACAACGATAATATAATAATAAAAAAACTACAAAATAAAAATATTGATAATAATAATAATAATAGAAAAACAATAATAATGATAACAATTATGTAATATTAAACATAATATTGATAATAAAGCTATTAATATTACAACATAATAAAATAAACAACGATACAATAATAAAAAATAATATAACAATATTGATAATAAAACAATAATACAATTTTGCACAGATGCAGGTTAAAGATGTAACAAAATCCATGTATAGGGATCTCCGCCCTCCACTCATGTTATCCCCTCCCCCGCCGGGTCCTATAATAGGCACAATAGAGATATGAAATAATAATTGGCGGTCGGCGACTCTTCCACTTTGTACAGAACACCGGAGAGCTTTGAATATTGAAATCTTTATTTAGTAGGAATGCAGCTCAGGCAGCCAATCAGAGCTCATCATATGCTAGTCTGATCTCAGTGACCTGTGATTGGCTGAACAAATATTGTTGTTTATTGACTGTTCAATGAGACAAACCATTTCAGACGATCGGGTGAAGATCTCACAGAAGGATCCGAGTCTGCAGTAAATAGTGAAGCTTGAAATCTACAGACATCAATGCATAATGCTGACAAGCTAACATGTTTCAGGTGCTGGGGGCAGTGCGATGGGCAATGGGGAGTGTTACAGGAATCCAAATCTCACAGGGAGGCTCAAAGCTGCAGATAGTGGTGTCACTCCCTCCCCCCTTCAGCTACGCAGCACGCAGTGTAAATCACAAGACTGGCTGGACACAATTAGGAAAATGTTAGCCGTCCCCCGACTGCTGCAGAGGAGGCGGAGCAACTGGAGAGACACGCCCACCTAGAGACAGCAGAGAAAAAAGGCGGAGCCAAAGTCACTAAAAACAACCAATAAGATATTCATTACATTTTATTTGGCAACACAAAGCAGCTGATGGGCAGACCTGGTGCCCGACACCCCCCCCAGACATTGTACCCAACCCCCCCAGACTTTGTGCCAGACACCCCCCAGACTTTGTGCCAGACACCCCCCAGACTTTGTACCAGACACCCCCCAGACTTTGTGCCAGACACCCCCCCCAAGACTTTGTACCAGACTCCCCCCCCCAGACTTTGTGCCCAACACCCCCCAGACTTTATGCCTGACACCCCCCAGACTTTGTACCAGACACCCCCCAGACTTTGTGCCCAACACACCCCAGACTTTGTGCCCAACACACCCCAGACTTTGTGCCCAACACACCCCAGACTTTGTGCCCAACACCCCCCATACTTTGTACCTGACACCCCCCAGACTTTGTGCCGGACACCCCCCAGACTTTGTGCCGGACACCCCCCAGACTTTGTACCAGACACCCCCCCAGACTTTGTGCCCAACACCCCCTAGACTTTGTGCCAGACACCCCCCAGACTTTGTGCCAGACACCCCCCAGACTTTATGCCTGACACCCCCCAGACTTTGTACCTGACACCCCCCAGACTTTGTGCCCAACACCCCCCAGACTTTGTGCCCAACACCCCCCATACTTTGTACCAGACACCCCCCAGACTTTGTGCCCAACACCCCCCAGACTTTGTGCCGGACACCCCCCAGACTTTGTACCAGACACCCCCCAGACTTTGTGCCCAACACCCCCTAGACTTTGTGCCAGACACCCCCCAGACTTTGTGCCCAACACCCCCTAGACTTTGTGCCAGACACCCCCCCCAGACTTTGTGCCCAACACCCCCTAGACTTTGTGCCAGACACCCCCCAGACTTTGTACCTGACAACCCCCCAGACTTTGTGCCCGACACCCCCCAGACTTTGTACCTGACACCCCCCAGACTTTGTGCCCAACACCCCCCAGACTTTGTGCCAGACACCCCCCCAAGACTTTGTACCAGACACCCCCCCAGACTTTGTGCCAGACACCCCCCCAAGACTTTGTACCAGACACCCCCCCAGACTTTGTGCCAGACACCCCCCCCAGACTTTGTGCCAGACACCCCCCCAAGACTTTGTACCAGACACCCCCCCAGACTTTGTACCAGACACCCCCCCAGACTTTGTGCCCAGACTTTGTGCCTGACAACCCCCCCAGACTTTGTGCCTGACAACCCCCGCAGACTTTGTGCCTGACACCCCCCAAGACTTTGTACCAGACACCCCCCAGACTTTGTGCCTGACACCCCCCCAGACTTTGTGCCACACACCCCCCCCAGACTTTGAACCAGACACCCCCCAGACTTTGTACCAGACCCCCCACCAGACTTTGTACCAGACACCCCCCAAGACTTTGTGCCAGACACCCCCCCAGATTTTGTGCCAGACACCCCCCAAGACTTTGTACCAGACACCCCCCAAGACTTTGTACCAGACACCCCCCCAGACTTTGTGCCAGACACCCCCCCAGACTTTGTACCATATCCCCGCAGAGAAGAGGAAGCTCCATTGCTTTTGTGTTTATTCTACTCGGAGGGCTAAAATGACAATCGATGAAGAGGAGTCCGGTTGGTAGTGAGATTGAGATGAACTCTAATGGGGGAGGAGCTCTGCTGTGCTGATCTGTAACATTATTATGATCATTATTAATAATAGTAAATAATAACAATATTTGGGAGTAACCCCACCCTCTCCCAGACAGTAACCCCACCCTCTCCCAGTAACCCTGCTCTCTCCCAGTAACCCCGCCCCCTCCCAGTAACCCCGCCCTCTCCCAGTAACCCGGCTCTCTCCCAGTAACCCCGCTCTCTCCCAGTAACCCCGCCCTCTCCCAGTAACCCCGCCCTCTCCCAGTAACCCCGCTCTCTCCCAGTAACCCCGCTCTCTCCCAGTAACCCCGCCCTCTCCCAGTAACCCCGCTCTCTCCCAGTAACCCCGCCCTCTCCCAGTAACCCCGCTCTCTCCCAGTAACCCCGCTCTCTCCCAGTAACCCCGCTCTCTCCCAGTAACCCCGCCCTCTCCCAGTAACCCCGCTCTCTCCCAGTAACCCCGCCCTCTCCCAGTAACCCCGCCCTCTCCCAGTAACCCCGCCCCCTCCCAGTAACCCCGCCCTCTCCCAGTAATCCGGCTCTCTCCCAGTAACCCCGCTCTCTCCCAGTAACCCCGCCCTTTCCCAGTAACCCCGCTCTCTCCCAGTAACCCCGCCTTCTCCCAGTAACCCTGCTCTCTCCCAGTAACCCCACCCTCTCCCAGTAACCCCGCTCTCTCCCAGTAACCCTGCTCTCTCCCAGTAACCCCGCACTCACCCAGTAACCCCGCCCTCTCCCAGTAACCCCGCCCCCTCCCAGTAACCCCGCCCTCTCCCAGTAACCCCGCCCCCTCCCAGTAACCCGGCTTTCTCCCAGTAACCCTGCTCTCTCCCAGTAACCCGGCTCTCTCCCAGTAACCCTGCTCTCTCCCAGTAACCCCGCCCTCTCCCAGTAACCCCGCCCTCTCCCAGTAACCCCGCCCCCTCCCATTAACCCGGCTTTCTCCCAGTAACCCTGCTCTCTCCCAGTAATCCTGCTCTCTCCCAGTAACCATGCTCTCTCCCAGTAACCCTGCTCTCTCCCAGTAACCCCGCCCTCTCCCAGTAACCCCGCCCCCTCCCAGTAACCCCGCTCTCTCCCAGTAACCCCGCTCTCTCCCAGTAACCCCGCCCTCTCCCAGTAACCCCGCCCCCTCCCAGTAACCCGGCTTTCTCCCAGTAACCCTGCTCTCTCCCAGTAATCCTGCTCTCTCCCAGTAACCCTGCTCTCTCCCAGTAACCCGGCTCTCTCCAGTAACCCCGCCCTCTCCAGTAACCCCGCCCTCTCCCAGTAACCCTGCTCTCTCCCAGTAACCCTGCTCTCTCCCAGTAACCCTGCTCTCTCCCAGTAACCCGTCTCTCTCCCAGAAACCCCACTCTCTCCAGTAACCCCGCCCTCTCCATTAACCCCGCCCTCTCCCAGTAACCTGGCTCTCTCCCAGTAACCCCGCCCTCTCCCAGTAACCCCGCTCTCTCCCAGTAACCTGGCTCTCTCCCAGTAACCCCGCTCTCTCCCAGTAACCCTGCTCTCTCCCAGTAACCCCGCCCTCTCCCAGTAACCCTGCTCTCTCCCAGTAACCTCGCTCTCTCCCAGTAATCCTGCTCTCTCCCAGTAACCTCGCTCTCTCCCAGTAACCCCGCTCTCTCCCAGTAACCCTGCTCTCTCCCAGTAACCCCGCTCTCACCCAGTAACCCCGCCCTCTCCCAGTAACCCCGCCCCCTCCCAGTAACCCCGCTCTCTCCCAGTAACCCCGCTCTCTCCCAGTAATCCTGCCCTCTCCCAGTAACCCTGCTCTCTCCCAGTAACCCCGCTCTCTCCCAGTAACCCCGCCCTCTCGCAGTAACCCCGCTCTCTCCCAGTAACCCTGCTCTCTCCCAGTAACCCTGCTCTCTCCCAGTAACCCCGCCCTCTCCCAGTAACCCGGCTCTCTCCCAGTAACCCCGCCCTCTCCCAGTAACCCCGCTCTCTCCCAGTAACCCCGCTCTCTCCCAGTAACCCCGCTCTCTCCCAGTAACCCCGCTCTCTCTCAGTAACCCTGCTCTCTCCCAGTAACCCTGCTCTCTCCCAGTAACCCCGCTCTCACCCAGTAACCCCGCCCTCTCCCAGTAACCCCGCCCCCTCCCAGTAACCCCGCTCTCTCCCAGTAATCCCGCTCTCTCCCAGTAACCCCGCCCTCTCCCAGTAACCCCGCCCCCTCCCAGTAACCCTGCTCTCTCCCAGTAACCCCGCTCTCTCCCAGTAACCCCGCCCTCTCCCAGTAACCCCGCCCTCTCCCAGTAACCCGGCTCTCTCCCAGTAACCCCGCTCTCTCCCAGTAACCCTGCTCTCTCCCAGTAACCCTGCTCTCTCCTAGTAACCCTGCTCTCTCCCAGTAACCCCGCCCTCTCCCAGTAACCCCGCCCTCTCCCAGTAACCTGGCTCTCTCCCAGTAACCCCGCTCTCTCCCAGTAACCCCGCTCTCTCCTAGTAACCCTGCTCTCTCCTAGTAACCCTGCTCTCTCCTAGTAACCCGACTCTCTCCCAGTAACCCCACCCTCTCCCAGTAACCCCGCCCCCTCCCAGTAACCCAGCTTTCCCCCAGTAACCCTGCTCTCTCCCAGTAACCCGGCTCTCTCCCAGTAACCCTGCTCTCTCCCAGTAACCCTGCTCTCTCCCAGTAACCCCGCCCTCTCCCAGTAACCCCGCCCTCTCCCAGTAACCCCGCCCTCTCCCAGTAACCCGGCTTTCTCCCAGTAACCCTGCTCTCTCCCAGTAATCCTGCTCTCTCCCAGTAACCCTGCTCTCTCCCAGTAACCCAGCTCTCTCCCAGTAACCCTGCCCTCTCCAGTAACCCCGCCCTCTCCAGTAACCCCGCCCTCTCCCAGTAACCCTGCTCTTTCCCAGTAACCCTGCTCTCTCCCAGTAACCCGGCTCTCTCCCAGAAACCCCACTCTCTCCAGTAACCCCGCCCTCTCCATTAACCCCGCCCTCTCCCAGTAACCTGGCTCTCTCCCAGTAACCCCGCCCTCTCCCAGTAACCCCGCTCTCTCCCAGTAACCCGGCTCTCTCCCAGTAACCCCGCTCTCTCCCAGTAACCCTGCTCTCTCCCAGTAACCCCGCCCTCTCCCAGTAACCCTGCTCTCTACCAGTAACCTCGCTCTCTCCCAGTAATCCTGCTCTCTCCCAGTAACCTCGCTCTCTCCCAGTAACCCCGCTCTCTCCCAGTAACCCTGCTCTCTCCCAGTAACCCCGCTCTCACCCAGTAACCCCGCCCTCTCCCAGTAACCCCGCCCCCTCCCAGTAACCCCGCTCTCTCCCAGTAACCCCGCTCTCTCCCAGTAATCCTGCCCTCTCCCAGTAACCCTGCTCTCTCCCAGTAACCCCGCTCTCTCCCAGTAACCCCGCCCTCTCGCAGTAACCCCGCTCTCTCCCAGTAACCCCGCTCTCTCCCAGTAACCCGGCTCTCTCCCAGTAACCCCGCTCTCTCCCAGTAACCCTGCTCTCTCCCAGTAACCCTGCTCTCTCCTAGTAACCCGGCTCTCTCCCAGTAACCCCGCCCTCTCCCAGTAACCCTGCCCCCTCCCAGTAACCCTGCTCTCTCCCAGTAACCCCGCTCTCTCCCAGTAACCCCGCTCTCTCCCAGTAACCTGGCTCTGTCCCAGTAACCCCGCTTTCTCCCAGTAACCCTGCTCTCTCCTAGTAACCCTGCTCTCTCCTAGTAACCCGACTCTCTCCCAGTAACCCCACCCTCTCCCAGTAACCCCGCCCCCTCCCAGTAACCCGGCTTTCTCCCAGTAACCCTGCTCTCTCCCAGTAACCCGGCTCTCTCCCAGTAACCCTGCTCTCTCCCAGTAACCCTGCTCTCTCCCAGTAACCCCGCCCTCTCCCAGTAACCCCGCCCTCTCCCAGTAACCCCGCCCCCTCCCAGTAATCCTGCCCTCTCCCAGTAACCCTGCTCTCTCCCAGTAACCCGGCTCTCTCCCAGAAACCCCACTCTCTCCAGTAACCCCGCCCTCTCCAGTAACCCCGCCCTCTCCCAGTAACCTGGCTCTCTCCCAGTAACCCCGCCCTCTCCCAGTAACCCCGCTCTCTCCCAGTAACCCGGCTCTCTCCCAGTAACCCCGCTTTCTCCCAGTAACCCCGTTCTCTCCCAGTAACCCCACCCTCTCCCAGTAACCCTGCTCTCTCCCAGTAATCCTGCTCTCTCCCAGTAACCCTGCTCTCTCCCAGTAACCCTGCTCTCTCCCAGTAACCCGGCTCTCTCCAGTAACCCCACCCTCTCCAGTAACCCTGCTCTCTCCCAGTAACTTCGCTCTATCCCAGTAATCCTGCTCTCTCCCAGTAACCCCGCTCTCTCCCAGTAACCCTGCTCTCTCCCAGTAACCCCGCTCTCACACAGTAACCCCGCCCTCTCCCAGTAACCCCGCCCCCTCCCAGTAACCCCGCTCTCTCCCAGTAACCCCTCTCTCTCCCAGTAATCCTGCCCTCTCCCAGTAACCCTGCTCTCTCCCAGTAACCCCGCTCTCTCCCAGTAACCCCGCCCTCTCGCAGTAACCCCGCTCTCTCCCAGTAACCCCGCTCTCTCCCAGTAACCCTGCTCTCTCCCAGTAACCCCGCCCTCTCCCAGTAACCCGGCTCTCTCCCAGTAACCCCGCCCTCTCCCAGTAACCCCGCTCTCTCCCAGTAACCCCGCTCTCTCCCAGTAACCCCGCTCTCTCCCAGTAACCCCTCCCTCTCGCAGTAACCCTGCTCTCTCCCAGTAACCCTGCTCTCTCCCAGTAACCCCGCTCTCACCCAGTAACCCCGCCCTCTCCCAGTAACCCCGCCCCCTCCCAGTAACCCCGCTCTCTCCCAGTAACCCCGCTCTCTCCCAGTAACCCCGCCCCCTCCCAGTAACCCCGCTCTCTCCCAGTAACCCGGCTCTCTCCCAGTAACCCCGCTCTCTCCCAGTAACCCTGCTCTCTCCCAGTAACCCTGCTCTCTCCTAGTAACCCGGCTCTCTCCCAGTAACCCCGCCCTCTCCCAGTAACCCTGCCCCCTCCCAGTAACCCTGCTCTCTCCCAGTAACCCAGCTCTCTCCCAGTAACCTCGCTCTCTCCCAGTAACCCGGCTCTCTCCCAGTAACCCCGCTCTCTCCCAGTAACCCTGCTCTCTCCTAGTAACCCTGCTCTCTCCTAGTAACCCGGCTCTCTCCCAGTAACCCCGCCTTCTCCCAGTAACCCCGCCCCCTCCCAGTAACCCGGCTTTCTCCCAGTAACCCTGCTCTCTCCCAGTAACCCGGCTCTCTCCCAGTAACCCTGCTCTCTCCCAGTAACCCTGCTCTCTCCCAGTAACCCCGCCCTCTCCCAGTAACCCCGCCCCCTCCCAGTAACCCGGCTTTCTCCCAGTAACCCTGCTCTCTCCCAGTAATCCTGCCCTCTCCCAGTAACCCTGCTCTCTCCCAGTAACCCGGCTCTCTCCCAGAAACCCCACTCTCTCCAGTAACCCCGCCCTCTCCAGTAACCCCACCCTCTCCCAGTAACCTGGCTCTCTCCCAGTAACCCCGCCCTCTCCCAGTAACCCCGCTCTCTCCCAGTAACCCGGCTCTCTCCCAGTAACCCCGCTCTCTCCCAGTAACCCTGCTCTCTCCCAGTAACCCCGCCCTCTCCCAGTAACCCTGCTCTCTCCCAGTAACCTCGCTCTCTCCCAGTAACCCTGCTCTCTCCCAGTAACCTCGCTCTCTCCCAGTAACCCCGCTCTCTCCCAGTAACCCTGCTCTCTCCCAGTAACCCCGCTCTCACCCAGTAACCCCGCCCTCTCCCAGTAACCCCGCCCCCTCCCAGTAACCCTGCTCTCTCCCAGTAACCCCGCTCTCTCCCAGTAATCCTGCCCTCTCCCAGTAACCCTGCTCTCTCCCAGTAACCCCGCTCTCTCCCAGTAACCCCGCCCTCTCGCAGTAACCCCGCTCTCTCCCAGTAACCCTGCTCTCTCCCAGTAACCCTGCTCTCTCCCAGTAACCCCGCCCTCTCCCAATAACCCCGCCCCCTCCCAGTAACCCGGCTTTCTCCCAGTAACCCTGCTCTCTCCCAGTAATCCTGCCCTCTCCCAGTAACCCTGCTCTCTCCCAGTAACCCAGCTCTCTCCCAGAAACCCCACTCTCTCCAGTAACCCCGCCCTCTCCAGTAATCCCGCCCTCTCCCAGTAACCTGGCTCTCTCCCAGTAACCCCGCCCTCTCCCAGTAACCCCGCTCTCTCCCAGTAATCCGGCTCTCTCCCAGTAACTCCACTCTCTCCCAGTAACCCTGCTCTCTCCCAGTAACCCCGCCCTCTCCCAGTTACCCTGCTCTCTCCCAGTAACCTCGCTCTCTCCCAGTAACCCTGCTCTCTCCCAGTAACCTCGCTCTCTCCCAGTAACCCCGCTCTCTCCCAGTAACCCCGCTCTCTCCCAGTAACCCCGCTCTCACCCAGTAACCCCGCCCTCTCCCAGTAACCCCGCCCCCTCCCAGTAACCCCGCTCTCTCCCAGTAACCCCGCTCTCTCCCAGTAATCCTGCCCTCTCCCAGTAACCCTGCTCTCTCCCAGTAACCCCGCTCTCTCCCAGTAACCCCGCCCTCTCGCAGTAACCCTGCTCTCTCCCAGTAACCCTGCTCTCTCCCAGTAACCCCGCTCTCTCCCAGTAACCCCGCCCTCTCCCAGTAACCCGGCTCTCTCCCAGTAACCCCGCCCTCTCCCAGTAACCCCGCTCTCTCCCAGTAACCCCGCACTCTCCCAGTAACCCCGCTCTCTCCCAGTAACCCTGCTCTCTCCCAGTAACCCTGCTCTCTCTCAGTAACCCTGCTCTCTCCCAGTAACCCTGCTCTCTCCCAGTAACCCCGCTCTCACCCAGTAACCCCGTCCTCTCCCAGTAACCCCGCCCCCTCCCAGTAACCCCGCACTCTCCCAGTAACCCCGCTCTCTCCCAGTAACCCCGCCCTCTCCCAGTAACCCCGCCCCCTCCCAGTAACCCTGCTCTCTCCCAGTAACCCCGCCCTCTCCCAGTAACCCCGCTCTCTCCCAGTAACCCCGCTCTCTCCCAGTAACCCCGCTCTCTCCCAGTAATCCTGCCCTCTCCCAGTAACCCTGCTCTCTCCCAGTAACCCCGCTCTCTCGCAGTAACCCCGCCCTCTCGCAGTAACCCTGCTCTCTTCCAGTAACCCTGCTCTCTCCCAGTAACCCTGCTCTCTCCCAGTAACCCCGCCCTCTCCCAGTAACCCGGCTCTCTCCCAGTAACCCCGCCCTCTCCCAGTAACCCCGCTCTCTCCCAGTAACCCCGTCCTCTCCCAGTAACCCCGCTCTCTCCCAGTAACCCCGCACTCTCCCAGTAACCCCGCTCTCTCCCAGTAACCCTGCTCTCTCCCAGTAACCCTGCTCTCTCCCAGTAACCCTGCTCTCTCCCAGTAACCCTGCTCTCTCTCAGTAACCCTGCTCTCTCCCAGTAACCCTGCTCTCTCCCAGTAACCCCGCTCTCACCCAGTAACCCCGTCCTCTCCCAGTAACCCCGCCCCCTCCCAGTAACCCCGCTCTCTCCCAGTGACCCCGCTCTCTCCCAGTAACCCCGCCCTCTCCCAGTAACCCCGCCCCCTCCCAGTAACCCTGCTCTCTCCCAGTAACCCCGCCCTCTCCCAGTAACCCCGCCCTCTCCCAGTAACCCCGCTCTCTCCCAGTAACCCCGCTCTCTCCCAGTGTGTAGGGAAATTTATGATCAGTGCTGTATCACTATGTTTGATGTGTTAATACATTTATTATATTGTGTATTCTTCTGTCAGCACTACAGAAACAGGTGAACAACATGTTTTTCTCTTAAAATATATGTTGCCAGCAAGTTAAGATAAACATTCTGTAGAGTAAGCTGTTGTAGATGGTAATCACATTGTAAGCAGTAGTGTGAAGATGCAAGTCATTGTATGTGATGCGCTGATAACAATAAGTCACGGAATGTTAAGTCATCATTCTACGTCATCAGAGCTCCTGAAGAATATCGATAAAGCAGAAAAGCTAGGTGTGTCTACCATAGAATGGGTATAAAAATAGGAAAGTTGTCATATTCTCTAGAGCACGGCTAAGGCACATACATTTTGTGTACAGCTCTGTTCTCCATATATATATATGCAATAAAACTTTTGAATTTGGAGCCATTTTGTTTTCAGGTAATTAATCCTTTTACATCAATGGTGCCGTAGAAGGACCCGGATTGCCAAACTGAACACAGGATCTGTGGTCTATCTGACGTGCAACTGCAATGAGACAAGGGCCCAAGGGTGAATAAAAATGTTCTCCCTGATTGTCTGATTGATCTTGTACGGCGGGGGAACACAGATCGTGTGTCAAAACGCAATCAAAAGAACCTGGGCAAAAGGGGTGATATTTTATGTCCTGTTTGTCTACTAACTTGAATGAATGGGTTCCTGAGCCATAGTCTGGCTGTAAGTCCTTCAGGATTTATGAAAGTGTGAACGTGTGGGGAAAGCTGGGGTCTCAAGGTAAGGAGAACCCCTTTCCAAGCAAATGTGAAGAGTGAACATTATTGTCTGTTATATTAAACAGTTGTCTTTTTAACTAACGCAGAGTACTAAATTATTTTAAACGTCAAAAGCTGGAAAGCCTAAGGTGCCCTCTGAGTGAAAGTGTATTGTCTAAATGTCATAAAACTATACTAATTGTTGATACTCATGCATACTAAATGAAAGGTATTAACAGCTACTCTGTGTAAGTGGGGTTTTACTAACAGGGTTCATAGAGTAAAATAAGATTTTGCCTAAATGAATAGTACTGGTAATCTTTACATAATATACATAAAATTGCATAACCTTGGTGATGTGTCCAAGCAATGAATGTGGGCAACTTGAGGTGTTAGTAGATACCTTGTTCATCTGTTATATTATATTGTTTGTGGTATGTATGCTGTTAAAAATCTGGAGAGATAGACAGCGTGGTTTCCGTGTGTGTGTGATCTCCAATTCGTGCTGTAACAAACTGTGCCATAAAAGTCCAGTATACAGCCTCATCCAAGTAGGGGGTGAGGGCGTGCTTTCAGTGGAAGAGAGCACAAGGGGAGTATTGGCCAGCTCCCATAGGAAAGGAAAAGTAACTAGAACCTCACTGACGATCCAGTAATGGGGAATCAGGTGGGAGGAGGTGCTAAAGTTTACGGGGCGCCATTGACACCCCGGGAGGAAGTCAAGGCCCACTATGGGAAGTGGGTAGTGAAGTACCTAAAGAAATGGCACAGTTTGGCAAAGGCAATGGATTGGGCGGTACCCATACAGGGAACATTTGATGTCAGAGTTTGGACAGCATTACACCATAACTTTAAGAGTAGGATGACTGAGCCTAATGAAGTTGCAGCATGGGCCAGATGGGAGGCAAAGGCATATGGGAAAACAGCTAAGGTCCTAGTTGCAACACTGCCCAAGGTATCGGAGGAAGAAGGTGAGTTATCAGAGGAAATGATTGCTAGTACACATATGTTAGCAAAAACACTCATCAGAAACCCAAGTAGGCAAGTCTCTGACCAACTAATATCTAGCAGTGGGTCCCCACCACCATATGTCACATCATCTACCCCTCTTGGAGCAGGTGCTATAGAAGCATCTACACCAATGAGAGAGGAGGTGATGCAAGGATGTGTACCAGACACACCTAAGGGGAAACATTGGTATCAGTCGCCAGGATGGAGTAGCATGCCTCCATCCAAGTTGCTGAGTACAGAAGATTCGCCAGAGGTGAGTTGGCAGGATAAAAGTTTCCCAAGAACACCTGTCGGGATGACAACAATACAAGGGGTGAGTATGCAACAAGAAAGAATTTACCCACCTCTTCCCCCTGACTCAGATGACAAAGAAGTAATAACTTCTAAACAAGGGGGGACAGGAAGAGTATTACCAGTAAGAGAGCAGAGAGAGCTTATAATGATAAGAATGAATTAACAGGGACTATAGTCCACCATATGCCCTGAACTCTTGGGAGATGAATACTTTCTTGAATTCAATCCCCAAGCCTAGGCATAGTCCTCATCTGTTTGCTAAGCAGCTATGCAACATAGCTGCAAGCTACAGAGCAAATTGGGAGGACATGTTACAAATTATAAAGGGGGTGTCAGGAATAAGTGATGCTAATCTTATGATACAGGAGGCAAGGTTAGTAAAATCAGAATATTTAGGGGTCTTCAAACGGGACTCACCAAAATTGGCACTAGAAGAGTGTGAGAAATTGAAGGAGAGGATAGGAAAAATTTTTCCGGCAGCTTCCTGGAATAAGGTGAGTTCAATGACCCAAGAAAGTAAAGAGGAAGTGCACCAATACACTGATCGGTTTAGGAATGCAGTCCTTGAGACTGGGCAGGACCCAGATAGTCCAGCCTTGGCCTCAATGATTGTCACCATGTGGGGTTCAGGTTTGAAAAAATCCGTTCAGGAAAAGTTAACCACCCGTTATCCTGAGTGGAAGACCATGAGCCGACAAGCTCTGACCTCAGTGGCATCCCATATCCAAAAGAATATGGATGACATGGAGGCAAGAAAGCCACAAAAGGTGTTGCTCTCCTACCTCCCACTAAAAGAAGCCCCACAGGGTGAAAAGGGGAGGGAGGGTGGGAGACCAAGAGCTATGGGTGTGTGTTTTAACTGCCAAAAACCTGGCCACATTGCTAAATTTTGCCATGCACCCAGGAAAAGTGGCATGGATGCATGGGGAAAGAGGGATTGACAGGCAGAGGCCCCAGTGTGGTCAGTAATATCTGAAACTGATGGTAATGATGCTTTTGTAAAAATTTTTGGCAGTACAAAATTGTAAGGTAGCTAAAGATAAGCTACAGTGGTGCCAGGAAAAAGTTGTTTTCTTGGGGCACTGTATCTTTAAAGGGGGTAAACACCTAACCTCAGAAAGGAAAGAGGTGATACGTTCATACCCCCTTCCGAAGAATCAAAGGTCTCTAAGAGCATTTTTGTGTTTGGTTGGTTACTGCAGACAATGGATCCCAGATATGTCCCAAATAGCTAAACCATTGTATGCTTTAACCTCAGGTAAGGCTGTGCATTTTGAATTGTCTGCTGGGGAGATACAGGCTGTAGAGGCATTAAAGGCTGCTGATAAGCATAAACCTGTGGGATAATTTTCCCAGCCTCTTGATCCTGTAATCTCAACAGCAGCACCTTGTGTGAAAGCCACGGCAGCGGCAGCCATGTTAGTGGAGAAAACTGCTGAAATTGTCTTGGGGCACACCCCGATTCTCACGGTCCCCCATGCAGTGGAGCAGGTGCTAGGACATCTTAACACAAGACACTTATCTGCTGCTAGGTTAACTAGGTATGAACTGGCTTTGCTTACACCAAGTAATATCATCATTAAGAGGTGTGATGTTTTAAATTCAGCCACTTTGTTACCCATTCGGCCTACTCCAGTGTAGTGGGTACATGACTGTTGTCACACAACTGAGGCCTACTATGAGCTCCCAGTGACGGTACAGGATTTTGCCCTGGAGAACCCAGAGCTGGAACTGTGGGTAGATGGTTCCAGGTATTACACTGAGAAAGGTTCTCCCGTCACTGGTTTGGCTATGGTAAGTCAGAAGAAAGTAATTTTCCAGAGGGCTCTACCAAATCATTGTTCTGCCCAAGTGGCGGAGTTGGAGGCCTTGATAAAAGCGTGTGAATTGGCAGAGGGTAAATCAGTGAATATATACACTGATTCTCGTTATGCCCGCGGTGCTAAACATGATTTTTCTATTCTATGGAAAAGCTGTAATTTTTTGACATCTCAGGGCAAGCCCATTAAAAACTCTGCTCAGGTGAAGGCCCTACTTGAAGCTATCACTTTGCCCGCTGCAGTTGCAGTGGTCAAGGTGAAGGCTCACACAAAAGTGTCTGATGCTGTTGCAATGGGTAACCAAAGGGCAGACGAGGCAGCTAAGGCAGCGGCCTTGCTCCCCCTGGTGGTGAGTGATGATGAAAGAGTATATTTCCTAAAAGGGATACAGACACTCAAACCCTACAACAATTGCAGAGCACACCATCTCGAGAGGTATTTAATAAGTGGAAAAAGAACAATTGTCATTACAATGAGGATACCGTTATTTGGCTCCATGAGGATGGGAGGCCGTGTGCCCCTCTTTCGATGTACCCTTCTCTTTGTTCTATGGCACATCTCCCTTCTCATGTAGCCAAAGGGGGATGGTTGATCTGATATGGAAATTGTGGTATGCACCAGGCATTGAAGAAGTAGCTAAGCAGTATTGTCAGGCTTGCTTGATCTGTGCATGATATAATCCAGGGAAACGGGTAAAAACTCCTCAGAGTCACATTCCGAGGGCTCTATATCCCTTCCAGAGATTCAGATAGAGGAAGTCACTTTACTGGGCAGGTAATGAAAGAGGTACTTGCAGCCTTTAACATTGAGCAACGCTTACACACTCCTTACAACCCCACAGCTAGTGGTAAGGTAGAAAAATACAACGGGCTACTAAAAGCCAAGTTGAGTAAAATTACAGCTGAGACAGGGCTAAATTGGCTCCAAGGGTTGTCTATAGCTCTGTTTGCATTGAGAACTACACCTAAACAAAAAGGGAAGCTCTCTCCCTATGAAATATTATTTGGATGAGTACCAAAGACGGGCTTGTACTATCCACAGGCTTTAGCAAGATCATACGGGTCACTCACTGAATATGTCATCGGGTTACACAGGCATTTAAATCAATTGCACAAGAAAATATATTCATCTCTTCCAGACCCAGATCCCCTTGAAGGGACTCGTGACCTGCAGCCAGGTGACTGGGTAATGGTGAAAAAGCATCAGAGGAGGGGTCTGGATCCCAGGTGGACAGGACCCTACCAGGTGCTACTTACTACAGCTACAGCAGTGAAGCTGGAAAACAGGGATACCTGGATACATGCTTCACATTGTAAACGTGTACATTCTGCAATTGTATCTGAGCAGTAGGACCAGTTCTCCTGCCTAAGGATTCTGTGTCCTCAGCAAGACACTGCTCAGAATGTGATCATATCTCTCTAGTCGTTGCAGGAACATCTAACAAGAAGTTGTGCTGTGTTTAAAGTACCCGATGAAGGATCATGAGTGCCTGGAAAAGCTTGCTGCTGTTGGCGTGGTGTGGACTTGTGGATGGTCAAACCTATCTGAATAGGATGATCCAATTACATGAGGTGATCAGTACTCAATTCAATCTCTCTATCTGTTGGGTGTGTTCTATGATTCCCCTAAGTGTGAGACATAAACCAATAGTAGCTATAGCAGTTACAGATCCCAATTTATTTTATGCAATATTGATAAAAGAAACAGCCAATAGTACCCTAGCTGAGAAAGAAAAAGGGCTGTTAGTGCAGGGAATATCATGAAAAGGAATAGGACTAATCCTTAACCATAGTGCTGACCCAGAGATGGTTGAAATGGGGATTACTTATTATCAGGATCCTGGGAATGTTCAGGTTGTGGTGAATGGTTGTTTTAGCATAGAAAACCAAACTTAGTGTCAGTGCCTTAAGGATTGCTCTAACTGTTTTGCTGGGGGTGATCTTAGGAGCTGTGCTATGTTTGTATTTGTGTTTTGAGCCCCATTCACACAGGGAAGACTTGTCAGGCGACCTAGTCGCCTGACAAGTCGCCTCCCGTTCTGTGCTATGGAACCGTTCTAAGGGGAGCGACGCAAGTCGCTCCGACTTGGAAAAAGGTTCCTGTACGACTTCATGGGCGACTTGCATAGACTTCTATACAGAAGTCGTTTTGCAGGTCGCCCGGGCAGTCGTGTGCAGGTCGCCTCGGTGAGGCGACCTGCAAGTCGTGTTGCCCCTGTGTGAATGGGGTCTTAAGATAGTCATGTGTGCATGTGTAGCAATGTGTAAGGTAAAGATGAGACCTGGTAAGAAAACCTCAGATGTTTCTCTTGCTTTCCCAAAGGAAGAAAATGGCAGAAAGAGAAATGCCAGACCTATCCTCCATCTTTGATGGCCCCTGCAGTTGTCTGTCCTGTTATGCTGCTGAAGCAGAAATGCCTGAACTAGAGTTTGGACCTGAAATTTAGAATTTATCCATCCAGAGGATTTATGAAATATTTGAAGAATCTCTAAACCCTACTACAGTCGCTACCATGAACTTTGAACTAGAACAATTAAGCTGTGCTACTGGACCCAGTTCCCTACCCAGTGCTGAAGAATCTCCAGAAAAGAATCAGGAGTCTGTTTATTCTGATGATTCATGCCAAATAGTGGAAGATGAACAGACTGTGCGAGAACTTTGGGTGGTGGGACATTCATATATACATTGGGCCCATAAGAAGGCATTACAAGTGGGCATGGAGAATTTGGGCTGTGATCCTAACAAGATAAGAATAGTTTGGGGTGGTGTTAGGGGAATGCGCTGGAGAGCTTTGAGGCCACACTTGTTGGAGGTGGCTGGTCATTGCCCTACTCCTCTTGGCATTATCATCCACTTAGGTGGTAATGAGGTGGGGAGAAAAAGGAATCTTGAATTGATTTCTTTGATGAAAGGAGATCTGAAGTGGATTTCAGAGTATTTCCCTGACACCATTCTAGTTTTCTCTTCCATTGTTCTTAGACCCTGTTGGAGTCGGGGAGCGAAATGGAGAGGAAGGAGAATAAATAATGTTCTACAAAGGTTTTTGTGTAAGGAAAAAGGGGTATATGTACTATAATCATTCTTTGGAAGGAGAACAGCTTGATCTCTTCCGAGATGATGGGGTTCACCTGAGTAATGAAGGAAATTGCATTTTTGTGTCTAGTTTAAAGCAGATGGTGGAGTTCTGTTTGTTTATGGGGGATGTAAATTTTTAGTTAGAATGTGGATGATTGATGTGTGCAATGGCTAAATAAAAATTAAAGTTTGCTTGAATGAATAGTTGATGACTCTGTCCCATTAATTCCAACTCTTCGAGGGTAACATTTACCCAGTTCATGAGTATGGCTACTCCAGCTCGTGGATGTCGGTAGAGGAAATAGAATGAACAGGGTCTAGATCTTAGGAGGATAGTAAGGAACTAAAGTATTGTAACCTTCCTTTACACCAAAAGGTCTGTGAACGGGGATGAGTGTGGGAGAGTAAAGGACTTATATCTTTGCATTTCCATACTTAAAATTATAAATATTTTGAAGGGTCTTATACACCCGTGGTCCCTGTCACTTTCAGCTCAGTGGAAGGGAATGACAATTAGTGATCGGCAATGATCAAAGGGGGGAAATGTGTAGGGAAATTTATGATCAGTGCTGTATCACTATGTTTGATGTGTTAATACATTTATTATATTGTGTATTCTTCTGTCAGCACTACAGAAACAGGTGAACAACATGTTTTTCTCTTAAAATATATGTTGCCAGCAAGTTAAGATAAACATTCTGTAGTGTAAGCTGTTGTAGATGGTAATCACATTGTAAGCAGTAGTGTGAAGATGCAAGTCATTGTATGTGATGCGCTGATAACAATAAGTCACGGAATGTTAAGTCATCATTCTACGTCATCATAGCTCTGAAAAATATCGATAAAGCAGAAAAGCTAGGTGTGTCTACCATAGAATGGGTATAAAGGTAGGAAAGTTGTCATATTCTCTAGAGCACGGCTAAGGCACATACATTTTGTGTACAGCTCTGTTCTCCATATATATATATGCAATAAAACTTTTGAATTTGGAGCCATTTTGTTTTCAGGTAATTAATCCTTTTACACCAGTAACCCTGCTCTCTCCCAGTAACCCTGCTCTCTCCCAGTAACCCTGTCCTCTCCCAGTAACCCTGCTCTCTCCTAGTAACCCTGCTCTCTCCTAGTAACCCTGCTCTCTCCCAGTAACCCCGCTCTCTCCCAGTAACCCTGCTCTCTCCCAGTAACCCTGCTCTCTCCTAGTAACCCTGCTCTCTCCTAGTAACCCTGCTCTCTCCTAGTAACCCGGCTCTCTCCCAGTAACCCCGCCCTCTCCCAGTAACCCGGCTTTCTCCCAGTAACCCCGCTCTCTCCCAGTAACCCTGCTCTCTCCCAGTAACCCTGCTCTCTCCCAGTAACCCCGCCCTCTCCCAGTAACCCCGCCCCCTCCCAGTAACCCGGCTTTCTCCCAGTAACCCTGCTCTCTCCCAGTAACCCGGCTCTCTCCCAGTAACCCAGCCCTCTCCCAGTAACCCCGCCCCCTCCCAGTAACCCGGCTTTCTCCCAGTAACCCTGCTCTCTCCCAGTAACCCGGCTCTCTCCCAGTAACCCCGCCCTCTCCCAGTAACCCCGCCCCCTCCCAGTAACCCGGCTTTCTCCCAGTAACCCTGCTCTCTCCCAGTAATCCTGCCCTCTCCCAGTAACCCTGCTCTCTCCCAGTAACCCGGCTCTCTCCCAGAAACTCCACTCTCTCCAGTAACCCCGCCCTCTCCAGTAACCCCGCCCTCTCCCAGTAACCCCGCTCTCTCCCAGTAACCCCGCCCTCTCTCAGTAATCCCGCCCTCTCCCAGTAACCCCGCCCTCTCCCAGTAACCCCGCCCTCTGTCTCTCTCTCCCCCCGGCCTCACTGTGGGAGGGGTAGGTGATCTCAGTGGATCTCTAGGGGATCGCTCATTTTCTTCTCTCTCCAGGATAATAACCTGATGATGGAGGATATCCTGGCCCTGATTGTGGTGAAATTTGAGAATTACACCTCTAAGAGTAGCAAAGACAAGAACACGCTGAGCCCCGATGAGCTGCATGACATCATGAGAGCCGAATTCCCCAAATTCTATGTAAGTGACACCTATTGGTGGGGACACCCCAGAGTGCACCCAATCCCATCCTTACATTTGTCTCACGTGATTACCGACTCAAATATGGAGAATAGACATTCATTGAAAGCTGTGGGAGTGTCACTGAGCAAAAAACCTCCCCATTGTGGGAGGGGCAGAGACACAAACTACTGCAGAAAATCTCCCCATTGTGGGAGGGGCAGAAACACAAACTACTGGGGGAAATCTCCCCATTGTGGGAGGGGCAGAGACACAAACTACTGCAGGAAATCTCCCCATTGTGGGAGGGGCAGAGACACAAACTACTGCAGGAAATCTCACCATTGTGGGAGGGGCAGAGACACAAACTACTGCAGGAAATCTTCCCATTGTGGGAGGGGCAGAGACACAAACTACTGCAGGAAAATCTCTCCATTGTGGGAGGGGCAGAGACACAAACTACTGCAGGAAATCTCCCCATTGTGGGAGGGGCAGAGACACAAACTACTGCAGGAAAATCTCTCCATTGTGGGAGGGGCAGAGACACAAACTACTGCAGGAAAATCTCCCCAATGTTGGAGGGGCAGAGACACAAACTACTGCAGGAAATCTCCTCATTGTGGGAGGGGCAGAGACACAAACTACTGCAGGAAATCTCCTCATTGTGGGAGGGGCAGAGGCACAAACTACTGGGGGAAATCTCCTCATTGTGGGAGGGGCAGAAACACAAACTAATGCAGAAAATCTATTTTAAAAAGAAAATAAATTTAAAATGAAAATGTATCCTAATTCTGTCTTACAGGGACGTGTGAGTATTGTGAACATGGGGAAAATGATCAGTGATATGGATGATAACAACGATAAGAAGATGACCTTCCAGGAATTCATGCGTTTCTCGGCTATGGTGGCCATTGTAATGAGTGAAATAATACAGTAGCATCCTGTGTGCAGGGGGAGGGGCTATGTTTACTGAATTCAGCGATTGTGCAATCTTTCAATAAATGTAACATTTTTTGGATATGACGTTCGTCTCATCTGCAGTATTTGTGCTAAAAATATTGTTTAGCTCGTTATGTCTGGTTATCTTCCTACAAATGATTTTATTGGTCGATTTCTCTGACTTCATATAAAAGAGTGGAAATAGCCATCAACTCACAAAAACCAATCAGAAACGAGAACCATAAATGGATCCATGCAGACAAAAGAAATTATGATTTAGTATTGTTCCATATTCTGAGAACCAGAAATCAGGCTGACAGTGGGAGGGCTCTGCTCTATGAGCCAATCATATTACAGCACTTTACATGGCTTCCTAATCCTAACATGTTTCAGGTACTGGGAGCTGTAATGACTGCACAAGAGTTGTACCCTCTGTTTGTCGCATAAGTTCTCGGCTGTATTATCTAAACCCTAAAACAATTCAATGCAGCAACAGCGCCCTCTGCTGTTCTACTTTATATAGAACCTTACATTGGTACAAAGCTACAACATCGCCCTCTACTGTTCTACTTTATATAAAACCTTACATTGGTACAAAGCTACAACATCGCCCTCTGCTGTTCTACTTTATATAGAACCTTACATTGGTACATAGCTACAACATCGCCCTCTGCTGTTCTACTTTATATAAAACCTTACATTGGTACAAAGCTACAACATCGCCCTCTGCTGTTCCACTTTATATAAAACCTTACATTGGTACAAAGCTACAACATCGCCCTCTGCTGTTCCACTTTATATATAACCTTACATTGGTACAAAGCTACAACATCGCCCTCTGCTGTTCCACTTTATATAAAACCTTACATTGGTACAAAGTTACATCGCCCTCTGCTGTTCTACTTTATATAAAACTTTACATTGGTACAAAGCTACAACAGCGCCCTCTGCTGTTCTACTTTGTATAGAACCTTACATTCGTACAAAGCTACAACATCGCCCTCTGCTGTTCCACTTTATATAAAACCTTACATTGGTACAAAGCTACAACATCGCCCTCTGCTGTTCTACTTTATATAAAACCTTACATTGTTACAAAGCTACAACAGCGCCCTCTGCTGTTCTACTTTATATAAAAACTTACCTTGGTACAAAGCTACATGTCGCCCTCTGCTGTTCCACTTTATCAAAACCTTACATTGGTACAAAGCTACAACAGCGCCCTCTGCTGTTCTACTTTATAAAGAACCTTACATTGTTACAAAGTTACAACATCGCCCTCTGCTGTTCTACTTTATATATAACCTCACATTGGTGCAAAGCTACATGTCGCCCTCTGCTGTTCCACTTTACATAAACCTTACATTGGTACAAAGCTACAACATCGCCCTCTGCTGTTCCACTTTATATAAAACCTTACATTGGTACAAAGCTACAACATCGCCCTCTGCTGTTCCACTTTATATATAACCTTACATTGGTACAAAGCTACAACATCGCCCTCTGCTGTTCCACTTTATATAAAACCTTACATTGGTACAAAGCTACAACATCGCCCTCTGCTGTTCCACTTTATATAAACCTTACATTGGTACAAAGCTACAACAGCGCCCTCTGCTGTTCTACTTTATATAGAAAAGTAGAAAACAAATATTGCGCTTACACTAATTGGTATAAGCTGCGACTAAAAAGTAGTAAACCATAAATCATATAAAAATCAAAAAGTCGCGCTAAAAGCTAAAGGTGACAACAGGCGAATGCCTAGAAAACCTCATAGGAATATGAGGGTGAATAATGATCACTGAGTGAATAAGTTTTAAAGGAGTGCTGAGCAATGTAAATATACACTATAAAAAAACAGAACTAAAAATACTATTAAATAAATGGGACACAGATATTATTAACTATGTCCGTGTGGAAAAATCAATATTGCATGACCCAATCAATAACAGGTGGGTATCTCAAATATCTATAGGAATAATATTGTGACAAATCTGTGACTAAGAAAACTAAACCATAATTGATATAGGAAAACAGTATAAAAATAAAAGAAAATAAACCCCAAAAAAGTCCATAGCTCAACAAAAACAGTATTGATTAAAGTCCATCTGTGTTAAATTAACATGCATGAAATATGGCTTGTCTCCAAGTGCTCTGTGAAATATTGTAACAAAATCTTGCTGTGGTGAAAAATAGAGTGCGTAGACAGACCTCCACCTCTTGGAAAAATTGCTGCCTCTTACCAGATAGAAATGGTCTCTTAATTACAGGAGACCCAGGGGGCGGATGGCTGCAACCCCAGCCAGGGATCTTTAAAACAGGCACTCAGCGTCCAAATCCAGGGACTCTCTCAAACCAGCCTCAGCAAATATGGAAATGTCACCATGCAAAAAACAAAGTGCTCCACATAGCATAAAATCCAGCGTTTAATTGAATAAAAAATAAAGGTTGCACTTACAGAAACATTGAAGTTTAAAAACGTGTGAGAAAAAGCCGGCCGGCTCCAAGGTAACCCGTGTCTTCCGGGTGTGTGAATCGCGGTGTCGTCAGGACGTAGCTCCTCCTCCCTACGTCGTTTCGTCACAACAGGACGTGGTCACGGGATGTGAGCAACGTCCCGACGCACCGCTTAAATAGACACATCAACAACATCTCATTGCCACAACAAAATAAAAGCGCCATCTTGTCTAAGGGAAACAGTATGGGAAAGGACAAAACGTTACCTTAATAATGGATGCTTAGGGCAAAAAGAAGATATATAAAACGTCTTTATCAAGAATATCAGAACCTAACATATGTGGCCAAAAAATTGCAGGACTACTACTGCAACAGATTGGTTAGTTAAAACAAAACAAGGAAAGAAAAATAGAGAAAATACATGCAGTCCCCTTATGATTAAAGGGCTGCATGTAAAAATAGGTAATGTCTATTACGTGCACATGTTTCTGTAACAGAAACAAGTGCACTAAAATTCATAATTTTGACCTCAGGTGTGAAGAAAAAATATATTAAAAATTATGATAAATATTATATTGCAAAATAAATTAAAAATAAAGGAATGGGTCAAAACCTAAGCAATAAACATAAATGCATATATAAAATATTTATTTTATATATAATTAGGAAACCGTTTCCCTGAAATGAGAGGGCACTCCAAAAACAGCTAATCATAAAACTCAACATATATCATTAAAGACAGACTCATTACGCTTTTAAAAAAGAAAATGAAATAGTAAAACGAGACTGGTGGTGACAAAAAACCCTTACTAACTAAGAGTTGTCTATAAAGGCGTTAACATCTACATCAATGTTAAGACCAAAGGGGGTATAGGACTTCAATTTGTGAACCCAGGCCATCTCTAATTTAGAGATGCTACGTACCAGGACACTCCCCCTCCAATGGGGCTTAAACTTGTCTATCCCCAAAAAAATGGTACCTGTGGGGTCTCGACGGTGAGCTGTCAGGTAATGTTTTGACACAGAGTGTTTTGTGAACCCTCTCCTGATATTATTAATATGCTCGTTTAATCTCACCTGCAGGGGTCTTTTAGTACGGCCCACATACTGCAGGCCACACGGGCACTGCAGAAAGTAAACTACTCCCGTGGTAGAGCATGCGATGAATGGCTCAATATTGTAGGACTTGCGTGTGCATGTGGAGATAAAATTCATCGTTCTTCTACTCCTACATCCATTCAGCGAACAAACCTGACATCTCCTACATTGGAAATATCCTGTCAGCTCAGAAAAGAAACTAGGCCTCGAAACTGGGGGATCAAAAATATTGGGTGCCACTTTGTCCTTAAGTGAAGGTGCGCCCCTGAACACCACCTGCGGTTTGACTGGCAACATAGATGCCAGCACCCTATCATTTCTGAGGACATGCCAATATTTATTAATAATACGTTTAACCCTAAAATGTTGGCAGGAATAATCAGTGATAAAAGGGCAACGAAATGAAGCATCAACCGGATCCCTAACTCGCTCCACAAGTAAATCCTTACGGTCCACTTTCTCAACCTGATCCAATGTGCTAGCCACAAAATCTGGGGAATAACCCTTGGCGACAAACCTCTGAGTCAAGATTTGTGCCTGATTCCGAAAGGTGGCAACATCTGTGCAGTTCCGCTTAAGCTGAAGGAACTGGCTCTTAGGCACAGATTTGAGCCATGAAGCATGGTGGCAGCTGTCATGGGGGATAAAGGAGTTCCTATCGGTCGGTTTGAAATATGTAGAAGTGACAAATTGGTTGTTACTGATAGAAATGGTAAGATCTAAAAAATTGATCTGTTCTGGACTAGTTTCATAGTTGAGCTGAATGCCCCTATCGTTGTTGTTAAGAAGGCACATATATACTCAGATAGATCAGAGGCTGTGCCATCCCACAGGAGGAGGATGTCGTCTATGTAACGAACCCACAAGGCCACCTGAGGCCTTGGCTGGGCATAGACGACATCCTCCTCCCACCTGGCCATGAAAAGATTCGCCAGGCTAGGGGCGTATTTCGCCCCCATAGCAACCCCCCTATCTTGACGGTAATAATTCCCGTCAAACCAAAAGAAATTGTGCGTTGCCGCAAATTCCAACAGTAACATAATAAATCGAATTTGTTCCTCTGGGAGATTGGACAATCGGTGGAGATGGTCCGATACGGCCTCCAAACCTAATTGTGGGGGATAACCGTGTAAAGGGAGGTAACGTCAGCCGTTACCAACAGCATCCCTTCCCTCGGTACATGGTTCGAGAGGAGGTTGATGACATCACGAGTATCTTTAACATAGGACCTCATGGTACGTACCAATGGTTGCAAATAGAAGTCTATGTATTTGCCCACCCGGGACGTGATGGAATCTATCCCACTGACTATGGGACGTCCCGGGGGGCAAACAAGACTCTTATGTATTTTCGGTAAATAATAAATAACCGGTACCCTGGGTGCCCTGGGGATCAGAAAAGACTTTTCCTTACTGTTCAAAATGCCGGAGCTGTGGCCTCTAGTGACCAGAACCTCCAACTCCATTTTGTAAGTGGCGTTAGGATTAGATGGTAACCGGGTATAGGTCGTGTCATCACCTAGAATACGGTACATTTCATGCATATAATCACTCTTATTCAGAATGACAATCCCACCCCCTTTATCCGCAGGGCGGATAACGAGTTGTTTGTTATTGCACAAAGACTCAATGCCCGACTGAGTGTCCTTCTTATTCCTAACGAGTTTTACATTCATACCGTCCAAAAGGCATGCAAAAATACCAAATTAAATGGACAAAAATGCACCAACTTTAAAGCCACAAGTAACGATACTCAGTATGCGATTAAGGATTTTCTGACATGTAGAAGTGAAGGGGTTGTATATGTGCTGCAATGTCCGTGTTCATTGCAATACATTGGAAGAACAAAAAGGCCGCTATGGAAAAGAATTAGAGAACACATACAAAACATCATGAAGGGATTCCCCAAACATAGCGTTTCACGCCATTTTGCCTCACATCATAATAAAAATCCAGCACTCCTAAAATTTTGGGCAATTAAAAAATATAGTGCACACTGGCGAGGGAGTAATAAGGTGAGAGAATTGAGCAAACAAGAATCAAAATGGATATTCAACATGCGTACACTCACGCCACTAGGCTTAAAGATAGATTTTGATTTGAATTGTTTTATATCTGATTTTTAACATGCACTCCCTTCTTTTATGTTTTCGGGTAAATGTCCGGATCAATTATAAGTCTATTGCCAAAAAACTTTTTAATTACTAACTATGTTACAGATCACACATATTTTGAAAGTATTTATATTCTGACACACAAGTCATATGTAGTTGTAGCTATGTCAGGAATATTGAAACTATGCGGATATTAAGTAAATTTTTATTGGATAAATTTTAATCTGAGTGTGGAGGGGATGTAGTTCTATGTTTTAACCATAAGGGGGGTGCACCATACCCCACACTAACACATATTTTAAAAAATCTTTTAACTATCTTATCAATTTTAATGTTATCTATTTAGGGTTTTAAAATATATATATGATTCAAATTTTAAATTATTGTATTAAAGATTTGATATTTGGATAATGTAGAATCATGGTGTATAAAAGTAAATTGCAATGATTACCAGAATGTAAGAGAGATCGCGCTATTGAAATGATGATGCAGTTTTACTCCCAGGGTTGCCATGACCACCAGTAGATACACACTATAAGTATTCGGCAGGCGCACAACACAGGCAACCTTGAAAAAGTCGCGTGGCTGTGACGTAATGCATAGGGAGGAGGAGCCTGTGACTTCCCCAGCACTTGCAGTGTGTGAGCAGTGGCGACGGTTGAATAGCCTCAGCGCTGAGCTCCGTGCAGCTGATCAATACAAATGCGATCGTGTGGAGTTGAGTATGTGAGTGAAATTGAGTAGTCTGACACTTAGTATTCAACTGGTATAATCTCTGCGCAATGGATGTATATATTTTTTATCTTTTCATGTTCTGGATATGAGCGGATTAGCGGAGTATAACAAAACAAGAGAAGAAGTGAAAGTAAAACTTTTTTTGTTGACTTTATTTATTTATAATTTTGTCACATTGAAACCGGCACTGATTGTATTTATTTATACAAAGAACACTAGATGGATTTTGAGCACCTTATGCTGATGATTTTTTGAAACCTATCTTATCATATATTTATATATTGATTTTAGTTCATGATATTATTATATTTGGCACTATACTTTTTAAGCAGCAGATATAACTGTGAACACTTTTATACCAATTCGTTTTAAAAAATTCATTTGATTTATTTATGAGTTTATTCACGTTTATGATGGTGGTTTAATTTCAGTGTTGGCTATTGAATTTATATATAATTTCTAGGAAATTTTAGATTCCTGAGATCACTTTGAGGTGTTTATGTGTTTACTTTATTTTAAAGGAGGATTGTTTTAGCTAATCACTGAATAAAGTATTCACATAGTAATAAGAGGATAATATCAGCACAATTAACCACTAAATTATTTTTGATCCAATCACCTATTTAGTTGCAGCTATATTATTTGGTCATCTCTTATTAACTATTAAGTGTCCGCAAAAGGTTTTTGTCCACGTCAGCGCTTGAGTACCTTACAATCATCGTCTATCTATATTGCTTTTTTCATTTGTTGTATTTTTATTTTGGTATACTTTTGGTATTCAATAAAGCAGGTTTGTATCTATCCCAGTGTTCTCCGTTGACCCTCTTAAGAGAACCTTTCTCTTTGTTTTTCCTAGGCTGTAACCTTTGGCAAACAATTGCAATCGCTGCGTGATCTGCTGCAGTAAACTGATTTTGAGTCTACCTGCTATTTTTTGTATGTCTCAGAATGGAGGGGGGGGGGCCCAAGAAAATGTTTGCCCAGGGCCCAATCAAATTTAAAGACGGCCCTGACCATTAGTAAGCCTAAAACAGACAACCGGTGCTAGAGGGCAAACTTAAAAGACTCCAGGTGTCCCTTACCTTTCCAAAGTTTTCAGTGCCTCCTGCATAGGAACAGGCGAACTCATCCTGGGCTAAGGACAGGAGCAAAAAATGTAACCCTCTATAAAAAATCTATTTTCTCTCACTATATATATATATATATATATATATATACACATATCTCCATCTTTTTTTTTTTTTAATATATTGCTCTCACTTTCTATTTCCTTAGTTTTTTGGGGTTTTTTTTCTTTTAAATAAGAAAATACTGCACTTACCGCTGGGTAAGGCTAGGCAATAAAGGAAAAATCTTCTGGGGACTGTCAGCAGGCTACAGGGAAAGCAAGGCAGAAATTACACACAGGCAGAGAAGGAGAAGGCACAGTGCAGGCAGCTCCAACGATCAGCTTACCAGTCTGGTAGATCAGTATTGTGTGCTGACAGCCACACAGAAGCCTCCACCTTGCAGGTTTAAATTCACCGCCCTCACGCCATTCTGGCCAATCAGAAGCGGCGGACTGGATAGCCAATCACAGCCGCAACTGATCAATCAATCCGGACATGAGCGGTGATGTCATCCACCCGCGCCAGCATCACTGGAATGCAGGTGGAACACAAAAACACATTAAGAGAGGTTTTAAAAACCTCACTGACATCACTACCCGGCGCCCGGCTGAACTGAGACGGACACCAGGACAGCATGGAGGAGAAAGAAAAACGAGGAGATATAACTAAAAAAAGGGGGGAAGGAAAAATATAAGCCCAGGATGGATGCTTTTCACGCTACTTACGGCAATTAGCCTGCACTTCACTCCGGCACCAGGAGAGCCCTCCTCAGGGAGATTTACCCCCAACAAAGGACCTTCTACCGCAGGGACATACGGCAGTCAGTACAAACAGGAATGTCCAGAGCAAGGACAGAATAAGAACACCTGCACCAGGTACTGCCTGCCTTTTATCTGTCTATACAGGGGTGTCCTATACGGGGTCAAGGGGCGGGGTTGACCCGAGGTTGTGCTGCCCTGAGGCTGAGCCAGGAAATATATATGTATGTATATAGCTCCGACATATACCGCTGTGCTGTACAGAGATCACTGAGCCAATCACATTATTCTCTGTAGCAGAGGAGCTTACACTATAATATCCCCTCCCCCACAGTCACACACTGTTATTATTATACATTTATATAGCTCTGACATATACTGCAGTGCTGTACAGAGATCACTGAGCCAGATCACATCGGTCTCTGTACCAGAGGAGCTTACACTCTAATGTCCCCTCCCCCCACAGTCACACATTATTATTATTTTTAGGGATGGGCTTTATGTTTGGGTCGAACATGAGTTGGCTGTTCGCCCGTTCGCCATATAGCGAACAATTTGGGGTGTTCGTGGCAAATTCGAAACCCGCGGAACACCCTTTAAAAGTCTATGGGAGAAATCAAAAGTGCTATTTTTTTTTTTATATTTAGGGTTTTTATTGTATTTTGCGAAGAGAAAAAGAATACAGACCCAGGCGTCTTAATGTTTATATAAATGGCAAAGAAGGTAAAGACTTACTTAAGTGTAGCCTTTATCGAGCTACTTTAAGAAACAAGGGATTAGGGTTAAGTAAACGGTTATATTACAGATATCGATGGTAGCATACAGTAATCCTCTAACAGTGAACTAAAGTACTGTGGGGGTGGACACTTGTGTGCAATAAAAGTAATGGCATAACAATGTGAGCTGTAATGAGTTTCATAACAAGATGTCCATAATACTGTAGTAAGGAAGGGAAGCTGGTGTGGGGTCCAGCCAAGCTAAAGGTAGAACTGCTATGACAGGGGTGTACTTCTAGAGTCTAAAATCCAAGGTTGCCAGTTTCTATTAAAGCGTTTAGTGGACATATTGGCCTTGGTAAAAGAGAATTCCATCTGGAAGTGTAGGTTAAGTAGGTGGATGGCATCTCTCAGTGCAGGTGGGTCTGTTGATTTCCACTTCTTTGTGATTGTCAATCTTGCAGCAATGAGGATGTGTGTGACCAGTGTTTGCAAATGGTTAGGCAATGTGGGGATCCTAGGAGTAGGTCAAGTGGGGACAGAGATTGGGATATACCACACAGAGACTCAATTAGATTGTGCACCTTTCTCCAAAAATTTCTGACGAGGTGGCATATGTGTGAAAGAGATCCAGTTTCAACACATCCCCTCCAACAATTAGGGGAGGTGTTCGGGTATATTTTCGCTAGCCTTTCTGGGGTAAAATACCATTTGTGAAAAAGCTTTTGTAGTGCTTCCCAGTGATTAATTCAGTGGGACAGGCGTAGGGGCAATGTGAGGGCCCTCGGCCAGTGTAGTTCTGTAGGTGGTTGGTCCAACAGTGAGGACCAATACTGTGAGGAAGGAGACAGATGGTTAGTAGTTGGTTTGGTGAGCAGTTTGTACATAAAGGAGATTCCTTTGGTCTTGGGTGTAACCATATTGTAGAACTTAAGCAGAGGGAGTGAAATGCAATCCGAAGTTGACCAGCACATTTTTGATAGGCTATATCTAATCCGTAGGTAAAGAAAAAAGGTGTGTTTGGTTAATCCAAACTTCTGCGTTAACTGTTCAAAGGAAAGCAATCCTGATGGTGAAAAAAGCATACCTAAGTAGCTGATGCCGGCTTTTGTCCATTCCAAGAGAGGTAAGTCTGGGGAGATAAGGTGTAGCGCCGCAGTGGGTATTGCTGTCAGCGTGTCCTTTGATATCCCTCCATTGAGTTGCAGTATTGATGTCCAGACTCTTGTGGAGGATGTGATGGTATCAAGAGGGTATCGTTTGGGGTGAGGGTTGAGCCACAGTGCGGCTAGGAAGAGTTTAGGGTCCGTGGGTAGTAGGTTGGCTTCAATTTGTTTCCAGGTTGTGTGGTGTTTATCTGACCACCATGTTTTAAGACAATTAAGACAGTCTTACCAAGCAGCCAATTAGTAAATGAAGATAAGAAAACATTTGTTGTAGATTAATGAACGCAATGAATAGCATTCACAGAATTGGATAGGTCTCCTTTGTCCAGATCTCCCACAATAATGGTCACAGAGGGGCTACATGTGAATATAGCCTAGGCTGGGAATTAGATGGAGAAAAAAATATATATAGTATAAAATAAGAGTAGTTTTTAAGACACTTAGGATAGAAAATCCAAGGGTCAAACAGTAGTTACCTTATGTTGAATCAAAGGTAGATTGTTGGGGGCTATTAAAGCCTTGTTACAAAAATCAATGATGCAGCCACTTAAGAGTCTCCCTAAGGTGACACTCAGCACTGACCAGTAGTTAGCAATTCATAAACAGGAGATCAAGGATAGTAAAATATGAGTATGCTGCAGACAAAACAACAATGAAAAAGTATCAATAAACATGCCACCCACATACAGTGAGTTGCTTTGATAATAGGCAAAGTCAGTGCGTGGAGGCAGTTACCTAGATCAGCATGTGAATGGGCATACAGTGAAGGGGAGAGAGAGACACAGCCTCCCCTTTCCACAGAGAGGCCACCGACAGAAAATAGCGGCTGATTGCCGCAAACTTATAGTCCCATCCATCCCGGCGGCGTCTGACGTCACCGCCGGGATGCGGACGTGTGGTGAGGCATTCCACAGGGGCATGTAAGCAACAACAGGCTGGTGATGTGACGTAGAACACGTCAAAGCCTTGGTATTGTGCAAGCGCCAAGGATCCAAGCGCCGACCATGCGAGCGTCCATAATGCGCATGCGCCGGGGCCGGAAACTGACACGTGGACGTATCAATCCAGCTAAGAGGCTCATAACGCCATCTTGAAGAAGGGAAAAATGGAAGTTCAAAAAATAAATATAAAAGAGTATTCCTTTGGCCATCATAGGGGAGGGAAAAACGGAAGTTTATTCCCTTGGAGCCAGTTTCATCCTTTCAAAAGAAAAATAGGAGAGGATGAGATAAATGCTTTTCTCCTATAGGGATGGGAACTAAATTGCTATCATTAATATCAGTATCAATGTATTGAATACCATAGTGTCAATTCAATGAAAAATAGATGGAAGTGTAGCAAAAAGGGAGGACAACAAATAAACAGCTCTGTTGATTGAAAAAATGCGCCCAGTGGGATTTAGGCCTCTAGGGCTCCCATGGGTGAGTGATTGATTACTCACACTTCCCATAAGTGCCCCTGGCGTCCGTGTGTACCAAAGACGGGAAACCCAGCAGGAGAGACATCCAAATCTGTTAATTAAAGGGTAGAAAACTTAATAATGAATAAATAATAAATAATAAATGGGCTTGGGAAGAAAGTCTATTACAAAATTAGGGAAACAAAAATATATACATATATATATGTTGACAACAATAGGTCACAACTCATCTGCGTATATATACGAAATGTGTGTGTTTATTTGAAAGAAAAAAAAAATGTTAAGGGATAATGAAGAAGAAAAAAGGGGAAAAAGAAAAAAACTGAAAATAGGGGAGAAAAAGAAATCTCGTCCAAAATTGGTATCTGATGTAATTACAGAAATGGTTTGAAGCTAAAGGCATCATTTAGGCCTGGATGTTTTAAAGCCGATAAATCGTGTATCCAGCGGGCCTCTCGCTGTAAGAGTAGCTTGTCATAGTTCCCCCCTCTGTCTCCAGGGGGAATATGCTCAAGAGCAAAAAAAATGCATTTTGCTACTATCAAAATTATGATACAGGCCTATGTGCCGGCTAATTGGGGTTTCCATTCTCTTCTTCTGGATCAGGGATTTTGCCAACATAGAACATCTGGCATTCACATATCATGATATAAACAATGCCAATGGATTGGCATGTGACAGAAAAGTTAGGTTTGAAAAAACGACCATTGGGAAGCGTGATGCCTCGTGCACAATAAATGAATCTACAAAACTGGCATTTGTGACAAGGCCTACTACCCTTCCTCGATTCAGCAGGTGTTTCAATTAAGGTATCATGGTGACTGTGCACCAAGGTATCTCGAAGGGAACGGGAACGCCTGAACGTAATTTCGGGGTAGGGCTTGAGATGATTAGAGACTTTCTCATCACCCTTAAGAAGGTACCAATACTTTTGGATTATGTCTCGTATCTGTTGTTGTTGACCCGAGAATCTGGTGATTATCCGAACGCCTGGATTTACTTCTTTAGACTTCACTTGGTGTATGAGTGAAGATCTATTTAGATTTTGGTGCAATCGAGACCTGAGCAACTTTGCTTCTTTTTCAAAGTCTGAATCTGCACTACAGTTTCGTCTAATTCTCAGGTATTGTCCATAAGGTACATTCATGATTAGGGATGAGCATGAACATTGGCTGTTCGCAAGTTCACCGAACAGCGAACAATTTGGGGTGTTCGCGGCAAATTCGAATGCCGCGGAACACCCTTTAAAAGTCTATGGGAGAAATCAAAAGTGCTAATTTTAAAGGCTAATATGCAAGTTATTGTCATAAAAAGTGTTTGGGGACCTGGGTCCTGCCCCAGGGGACATGGATCAATGCAAAAAAAGTTTTAAAAACGGCCGTTTTTTCAGGAGCAGTGATTTTAATAATGCTTAAAGTCAATCAATAAAAGTGTAATATCCCTTTAAATTTTGTACCTGGGGGGTGTCTATAGTGTGCCTGTAAAGGGGCGCATGTTTCCTGTGTTTAGAACAGTCTGACAGCAAAATGACATTTTGAAGGAAAAAACTCATTTAAAACTACTCGCGGCTATTGCATTGCCGACAATACACATAGAAGTTCATTGATAAAAACGGCATGGGAATTCCCCAAAGGGGAACCCCGAACCAAAATTTAAAAAAAAAAATGACGTGGGAGTCCCCCTAAATTCCATACCAGGCCCTTCAGGTCTGGTATTGATATTAAGGGGAACCCCGGCCAAAATTTAAAAAAAAAATGACGTGGGGTTCCCCCTAAATTCCATACCAGACCCTTCAGGTCTGGTATGGATTTTAAGGGGAACCCCGCGCCAAAAAAAAAAATAAAACGGCGTGGGGTCCCCCCAAAAATCCATACCAGACCCTTATCCGAGCACGCAACCTGGCAGGCCGCAGGAAAAGAGGGGGGGACGAGAGTGCGGCCCCCCCTCCCTCCTGAACCGTACCAGGCCACATGCCCTCAACATTGGGAGGGTGCTTTGGGGTAGCCCCCCAAAACACCTTGTCCCCATGTTGATGAGGACAAGGGCCTCATCCCCACAACCCTGGCCGGTGGTTGTGGGGGTCTGCGGGCGGAGGGCTTATCGGAATCTGGAAGCCCCCTTTAACAAGGTGACCCCCAGATCCCGGCCCCCCCCCCCTGTGTGAAATGGTAAGGGGGTACATAAGTACCCCTACCATTTCACGAAAAAAGTGTCAAAAATGTTAAAAATGACAAGAGACAGTTTTTGACAATTCCTTTATTTAAATGCTTCTTCTTTCTTCTATCTTCCTTCATCTTCTGGTTCTTCTGGTTCTTCTGGCTCTTCTGGTTCTTCCTCCGGCGTTCTCGTCCAGCATCTCCTCCGCGGCGTCTTCTATCTTCTTCTCCTCGGGCCGCTCCGCACCCATGGCATGGGGGGGAGGCTCCCGCTCTTCTCTTCTTCTTTTCTTCTCTTCTTCTCTTCTTCTTTTCTTCTTTTCTTCTCCGGGCCGCTCCGCAATCCATGCTGGCATGGAGGGAGGCTCCCGCTGTGTGACGGCGCTCCTCGTCTGACAGTTCTTAAATAACGGGGGGGCGGGGCCACCCGGTGACCCCGCCCCCCTCTGACGCACGGTGACTTGACGGGACTTCCCTGTGACGTCACGGGGAATGCCACAGGGAAGTCCCGTCAAGTCACCGTGCGTCAGAGGGGGGCGGGGTCACCGGGTGGTCCCGCCCCCCGTTATTTAAGAACTGTCAGACGAGGAGCGCCGTCACACAGCGGGAGCCTCCCTCCATGCCAGCATGGATTGCGGAGCGGCCCGGAGAAGAAAATGAAGAAGAGAAGAAGAGAAGAAAAGAAGAAGAGAAGAGCGGGAGCCTCCCCCCCATGCCATGGGTGCGGAGCGGCCCGAGGAGAAGAAGACAGAAGACGCCGCAGAGGAGATGCTGGACGAGAACGCCGGAGGAAGAACCAGAAGAGCCAGAAGAACCAGAAGAACCAGAAGATGAAGGAAGATAGAAGAAAGAAGAAGCATTTAAATAAAGGAATTGTCAAAAACTGTCTCTTGTCATTTTTAACATTTTTGACACTTTCTTCGTGAAATGGTAGGGTGTACCCCCTTACCATTTCACACAGGGGGGGGCCGGGATCTGGGGGTCACCTTGTTAAAGGGGGCTTCCAGATTCCGATAAGCCCCCCGCCCGCAGACCCCCACAACCACCGGCCAGGGTTGTGGGGATGAGGCCCTTGTCCTCATCAACATGGGGACAAGGTGTTTTGGGGGGCTACCCCAAAGCACCCTCCCAATGTTGAGGGCATGTGGCCTGGTACGGTTCAGGAGGGAGGGGGGGCCGCACTCTCGTCCCCCCCTCTTTTCCTGCGGCCTGCCAGGTTGCGTGCTCGGATAAGGGTCTGGTATGGATTTTTGGGGGGACCCCACGCCGTTTTTTTTTTTTTTTTTGGCGCGGGGTTCCCCTTAAAATCCATACCAGACCTGAAGGGTCTGGTATGGAATTTAGGGGGAACCCCACGTCATTTTTTTTTTAAATTTTGGCCGGGGTTCCCCTTAATATCCATACCAGACCTGAAGGGCCTGGTATGGAATTTAGGAGGACTCCCACGTCATTTTTTTTTTTAAATTTTGGTTCAGGGTTCCCCTTTGGGGAATTCCCATGCCGTTTTTATCAATGAACTTCTATGTGTATTGTCGGCAATGCAATAGCCGCGAGTAGTTTTAAATGAGTTTTTTCCTTCAAAATGTCATTTTGCTGTCAGACTGTTCTAAACACAGGAAACATGCGCCCCTTTACAGGCATACTATAGACACCCCCCAGGTACGAAATTTAAAGGGATATTACACTTTTATTGTTTGACTTTAAGCATTATTAAAATCACTGCTCCTGAAAAAACGGCCGTTTTTAAAACTTTTTTTTGCATTGATCCATGTCCCCTGGGGCAGGACCCAGGTCCCCAAACACTTTTTATGACAATAACTTTCATATAAGCCTTTAAAATTAGCACTTTTGATTATTCATGTTCGTGTCCCATAGACTTTAACGGTGTTCGCATGTTCGAACGAACTTTTTTCCTGTTCGCATGTTCTGGTGCGAACCGAACAGGGGGGTGTTCGGCTCATCCCTATTCATGATGAGAGGAACAGGATGAGAGCTGGTGGCATGGAGTAACGAATTACCTGCGGATGGCTTGCGGTATAAAGTGGTCCCAATGCTTCCATCCCCATTTACTATAATTTGAACATCTAAAAAGGTTAAATGATGTTGACTAGGGATGAGCTTCGAGTTCGAGTCGAACTCATGTTCGACTCGAACATTGGCTGTTCGCAAGTTCGCCGAACAGCGAACAATTTGGGGTGTTCGCGGCAAATTCGAATGCCGCGGAACACCCTTTAAAAGTCTATAGGAGAAATCAAAATTGCTAATTTTAAAGGCTTATATGCAAGTTATTGTCATAAAAAGTTTTGGGGACCTGGGTCCTGCCCCAGGGGACATGGATCAATGCAAAAAAAAGTTTTAAAAACGGCCGTTTTTTCAGGAGCAGTGATTTTAATAATGCTTAAAGTCAAACAATAAAAGTGTAATATCCCTTTAAATTTCGTAGCTGGGGGGGTGTCTATAGTATGCCTGTAAAGGGGCGCATGTTTCCCGTGTTTAGAACAGTCTGACAGCAAAATGATATTTCGAAGGAAAAAACCCATTTAAAACTACCCGCGGCTATTGCATTGCCGACAATACACATAGAAGTTCATTGATAAAAACGACATGGGAATTCCCCACAGGGGAACCCCGAACCAAAATTTGAAAAAAAAATGACGTGGGAGTCCCCCTAAATTCCATACCAGGCCCTTCAGGTCTGGTATGGATATTAAGGGGAACCCCGGCCAAAATTTTTTTAAAAAATGACGTGGGGTTCCCCTTAAATTCCATACCAGACCCTTCAGGTCTGGTATGGATTTTAAGGGGAACCCCGCGCCAAAAAAACAAAAAAAAAACGGCGTGGGGTCCCCCCCAAAATCCATACCAGACCCTTATCCGAGCATGCAACCTGGCAGGCCACAGGAAAAGAGGGGGGGACGAGAGTGTGGCCCCCCCTCCTGAACCATACCAGGCCACATGCCCTCAACATTGGGAGGGTACTTTGGGGTAGCCCCCCAAAACACCTTGTCCCCATGTTGATGAGGACAAGGGCCTCATCCCCACAACCCTGGCCGGTGGTTGTGGGGGTCTGTGGGCGGGGGGCTTATCGGAATATGGAAGCCCCCTTTAACAAGGGGACCCCCAGATCCCGGCCCCCCCTGTGTGAAATGGTAAGGGGGTCTTCTTTCTTCTATCTTCCTTCACCTTCTGGTTCTTCTGGTTCTTCCTCCGGCGTTCTCTTTCAGCATCTCCTCCGCGGCGTCTTCTATCTTCTTCTCCTCGGGCCGCTCCGCACCCATGGCATGGGGGGAGGCTCCCGCTCTTCTCTTCATCTTCTTCTTCATCTTCTTCTCTTCTTCCTTCTTCTCTTTTTCTCTTCTTCTCTTCTTCATTTTCTTCTCCGGGCCGCTCCGCATCAATGCTGGCATGGAGAGAGGCTCCCGCTGTGTGACGGCGTTTCCTCGTCTGACGGTTCTTAAATAACGGGGGGCGGGGCCACCCGGTGACCCCGCCCCCCCTCTGACGCACGGGACATGACGGGACTTCCCTGTGGCATTCCCCGTGACGTCACAGGGAAGTCCCATCAAGTCACCGTGCCTCAGAGGGGGCGGGGTCACCGGGTGGCCCCGTCCCCCCTTATTTAAGAACCGTCAGACGAGGAGACGCCGTCACACAGCGGGAGCCTCCCTCCATGCCAGCATGGGTGCGGAGCGGCCCAGAGAAGAAAATGAAGAAGAGAAGAAGAGAAGAAAAGAATAAGAGAAGAGCGGGAGCCTCCCCCCATGCCATGGGTGCGGAGCGGCCCGAGAAGAAGAAGATAGAAGACGCCGCGGAGGAGATGCTGGACGAGAACGCCGGAGGAAGAACCAGAAGAGCCAGAAGACCCCACCGGCCAGGGTTGTGGGGATGAGGCCCTTGTCCTCATCAACATGGGGACAAGGTGTTTTGGGGGGCTACCCCAAAGCACCCTCCCAATGTTGAGGGCATGTGGCCTGGTACGGTTCAGGAGGGGGGGGCCGCACTCTCGTCCCCCCCTCTTTTCCTGCGGCCTGCCAGGTTGCATGCTCGGATAAGGGTCTGGTATGGTTTTTTGGGGGGAACCCACGCCATTTTTTTTTTTTGGCGCGGGGTTCCCCTTTAAATCCATACCAGACCTGTAGGGTCTGGTATGGAATTTAGGTGGAACCCCACGTAATTTTTCTTAAAATTTTGGCCGGGGTTCCCCTTAATATCCATACCAGACCTGAAGGGCCTGGTATGGAATTTAGGGGGACTCCCACGTCATTTTTTTTTAAAATTTCGGTTCGGGGTTCCCCTGTGGGGAATTCCCATGCCGTTTTTATCAATGAACTTCTATGTGTATTGTTGGCAATGCAATAGCCGCGGGTAGTTTTAAATGGGTTTTTTCCTTCGAAATGTCATTTTGCTGTCAGACTGTTCTAAACACGGGAAACATGTGCCCCTTTACAGGCATACTATAGACACCCCCCAGGTACGAAATTTAAAGGGATATTACACTTTTATTGTTTGACTTTAATCATTATTAATCACTGCTCCTGAAAAAACGGCCGTTTTTAAAACTTTTTTTTGCATTGATCCATGTCCCCTGGGGCAGGACCCAGGTCCCCAAACACTTTTTATGACAATAACTTGCCTATAAGCCTTTAAAATTAGCACTTTTGATTATTCATGTTCGTGTCCCATAGACTTTAACGGTGTTCGTGTGTTCGAACAAACTTTTTTCCTGTTCGCATGTTCTGGTGCGAACCAAACAGGGGGGTGTTCGGCTCATCCCTAATGTTGACTAAGCTCAAAAGTAAACTTTAAATTATATTTGTTGGTCTTAAGACTGTCCAGGAAGGAGAGGAGGGTATTCTTGCTGCCATGCCAAATGAAAAAGATATCGTCAATAAAACGTCTCCATACGGGAATTTGATCAAAATAAGTTTGCATGTCGTCCCTATAGAAAAGTTCACGCTCCCACCCCCCCCAGATACAGGTTGGCATAAGTGGGGGCACACTTGGTCCCCATGGCCACCCCCTGCATCTGGAGGTAGTGGGAGCCACCAAACAGGAAAATGTTATTGGACAGAATAAAAAGAAGTAAATCCAAAATGAATTTATTGTACTTACTAGAAACCTCAGGGTTTTCAGAAATGAAGCCCTCCACAACTTCCACCCCCAATTGATGGGGGATGGAGTTGTAGAGGGCTTCTACGTCAAGGGCCACCAACCAAGAGCCAGGGAGAATGGAAATGCCATCAAGAATACGGAGAAGATCACCAGTATCCTGAAGGTAAGATGTGAGACCCTCTACGTGGGGTCTCAGAAAATCGTCCACCAATTGGCTGGCCGTTTCAGTGAGGCATCCATTCCCAGATACTATTGGCCTGCCAGGGGGTTTCTTGGTGTCCTTGTGAATCTTGGGAAGTGCGTATAGGGTAGGGGTTCGACATTAAGGAATTCCCAGGTATTTTTGTTTATAAGGCCTTTATGGTATGCTGAGCCTATGAGATGTTTATATCTGGTAAATGTTAAAGTGAGATGACTGGGGGAAACTTTACGATACCATTTGTGATTTTGGACAATAGCCAATACCATAGTTTCGTATTGGCTTCTGTCCATGATGACCAGGTTACCCCCCTTATCGGAGGGCTTAATCACGATATCTTTATTGTATTGTAAAAGTTTAAGGGCCTCCGTTTGTGAAGCGGTTAAATTTGAGTGGGACAAATCCTTCCATTTAGTCTGAGTAATCTCTCTTGTTACTTGATTCATGAAGGCCCATACATTGGGATTCCCTTGAAGAGTAGGAAATGTGCAGGATTTGGGTTTGTATTCCCTGGGTAGAGTCATGGCCAAAAGATGGAAGGAGGATGGGGGTGGGGGAGGAGGGGGGTCAGCAGCTGATAGGAGAGAATCTGCCTCAAGCAGATCAGCCTCCTCGAGACCACCCTCCTCCCACAGCTCCATCAACTCCTCCATGGCTTTAATGTCTGCGAAGGTCATGCCTTCCCAAGCAGGGTTGGCCAGGGCCCGATCATTGATTGATATATCGCGTTTATCATTAAGAATTTTGAACATCAGTTTTCTGGAAAAGAGGTTTATGTCTTTAATTAACTCAAATTGATCCACCCTTTGTACCGGGCAAAAAGTCAAGCCCAGTTTTAGAATTGATAGTTGTTCGGCTGAAAGGGAGTAAGAGGACAAATTTATCACTACAAACTGGTTCTCAGCCACATGCCAATCCATTGGCATTGTTTATATCATGATATGTGAATGCCAGATGTTCTATGTTGGCAAAACCAAACGTCCCTTCTTTTGTAGAATCAGGGACCATGTATCCCTGATCCAGAAGAAGAGAATGGAAACCCCAATTAGCCGGCACATAGGCCTGTATCATAATTTTGATAGTAGCAAAATGCATTTTTTTGCTCTTGAGCATATTCCCCCTGGAGACAGAGGGGGGAACTATGACAAGCTACTCTTACAGCGAGAGGCCAGCTGGATACATGATTTATCGGCTTTAAAACATCCAGGCCTCAATGATGCCTTTAGCTTCAAACCATTTCTGTAATTACATCAGAAACCAATTTTGGACGAGATTTCTTTTTCTCCCCTTTTTTCTGTTTTTATTCTTTTTATTTCCCTTTTTTTTTCTTCATTATCCCTTAACATTTTTTTTTCTTTCAAATAAACACACACATTTCGTATATATAGGCAGATGAGTTGTGACCTATTGTTGTCAACATATATATATGTATATATTTTTGTTTCCCTAATTTTGTAATAAACTTTCTTCCCAAGCCCATTTATTATTTATTCATTATTAGGTTTTCTACCCTTTAAATAACAGATTTGGATGTCTCTCCTGCTGGGTTTCCCGTCTTTGGTACACACGGACGCCAGGGGCACTTATGGGAAGTGTGAGTAATCAATTACTCACCTATGGGAGCCCTAGAGGCCTAAATCCCACTGGGCGCATTTTTTCAATCAACAGAGCTGTTTATTTGTTGTCCTCCCTTTTTGGTGGGTCCTAACTATAGCCATGCTACACTTCCATCTATTTTTCATTGAATTGACACTATGGTATTCAATACATTGATACTGATATTAATGATAGCAATTTAGTTCCCATCCCTATAGGAGAAAAGCATTTATCTCATTCTCTCCTATTTTTCTTTTGAAAGGATGAAACTGGCTCCAAGGGAATACTCCTTTACTCCTTGAACTTCCGTTTTTCCCTCCCCTATGATGGCCAAAGGAATACTCTTTTATATTTATTTTTTGATCTTCCATTTTTCCCTTCTTCAAGATGGCGTTTATGGGCCTCTTAGCTGGATTGATACGTCCACGTGTCAGTTTCCGGCCCCGACGCATGCGCATTATGGACGCTTGCGCGGTCGGCGTTTGGATCCTTGGCGCTTGCGCAATACCAAGGCTTTGACGTATTCTACGTCACATCATCAGCCTGTTGTTGCTTACATGCCCCTGTGGAATGCCTCACCACACGTCCGCATACCGGCGGTGATGTCAGACGCCGCCCGGATGGAAGGGACTACAAGTTTGCGGCAATCAGCCGCTATTTTCTGTCGGTGGCCTCTCTGTGGAAAGGGGAGGCTGTGTCTCTCTCTCCCCTTCACTGTATGCCCGTTCACATGCTGATCCAGGTAACTGCCTCCACGCACTGACTTTGCCTATTATCAAAGCAACTCACTGTATGTGGGTGGCATGTTTATTGATACTTTTTCATTGTTGTTTTTTCTGCAGCATACTCATATTTTACTATCCTTGATCTCTTGTTTATGAATTGCCAACTACTGGTCAGTGCTGAGTGTCACCTTAGGGAGACTCTTAAGTGGCTGCATCATTGATTTTTGCAACAAGGCTTTAATAGCCCCCAACAATCTACCTTTGATTCAACATAAGGTAACTACTGTTTGACCCTTGGATTTTCTATCCTAAGTGTCTTAAAAACTACTCCTATTTTATACTATATATATTCTCTTCTCCATCTAATTCCCAGCCTAGGCTATATTCACATGTAGCCCCTCTGTGACCATTATTGTGGGAGATCTGGACAAAGGAGACCTATCCAATTCTGTGAATGCTATTCATCGCGTTCATTAATCTACAACAAATGTTTTCTTATCTTCACTTACTAATCGGCTTGGTAAGACTGTCTTAACCACTTGCCGACCGCCTCACGACGATATACATCGGCAGAATGGCACGGGCAGGCAGAATCACATACCTGTACGTGATCTGCCTCCTGCGGGCGGGTGGTCCGATCGGACCCCCCCGGTGCCCGAGGCGGTCGGCGTTTGTCCCCCAGCGATCGGACGTGAGGGGGAGGCCATCCATTCATGCCCCCCCTCGTGATCGCTCCCAGCCAATGGGATCATTCCTCTGCTGCTGTATGCTAAACAGCAGCAGAGGAAATGATGTCATCTCTCCTCAGCTCTGTATTTTCCGTTCCGGCGCCGAGGATAGAAGACTGCAATGTGAGTGCACAACACACACACATACAGTAGAACATGCCAGGCACACAATACACCCCCCTTTACCCCCCAAATCACCCTCCAATCACCCCCCCCCCCGTCACACTGACACCAAGCAGTTTTTTTTTTTCCTGATTACTGCATTGGTGTCAGTTTGTGACAGTTAGTGTGGTAGGGCAGTTAGTGTTAGACCCCTTTAGGTCTAGGATACCCCCCTAACCCCCCTAATAAAGTTTTAACCCCTTGATCACCCCCCGTCGCCAGTGTCGCTAAGCGATCATTTTTCTGATCGCTGTATTAGTGTCGCTGGTGACGCTAGTTAGGGAGGTAAATATTTAGGTTCGTCGTCAGCCTTTTATAGCGTCAGGGACCCCCATATACTACCGAATAAAGGTTTTAACCCCTTGATTGCCCCCTAGTTAACCCTTTCACCAGTGATCACCGTATAACTGTTACGGGTGACGCTGGTTAGTTTGTTTATTTTTTATATTGTCAGGGCACCTGCCATTTATTACCGAATAAAGGTTTAGCCCCCTGATCGCCCGGCGGTGATATGCGTCGCCCCAGGCAGCGTCAGGTTAGCGCCAGTACCGCTAACACCCACGCACGCAGCATACGCCTCCCTTAGTGGTATAGTATCTGATCGGATCAATATCTGATCCGATCAGATCTATACTAGCGTCCCCAGCAGTTTAGGGTTTCCAAAAATGCAGTGTTAGCGGGATCAGCCCAGATACCTGCTAGCACCTGCGTTTTGCCCCTCCGCCCGGCCCAGCCCAGCCCACCCAAGTGCAGTATCCATAGGCGTGCCCACGGGGTGTGCCGGGTGTGCCTGGGCACACCCTAATCCCCTGAGTAGTGTTTAGTTGCATGCCCTCTGTATCCTGACATCTGCCTGGGCTGATGTGCAATGTGTACCCCGCACCACCTGTGAGGCAGTATAACATTGCCGATCGCTTAGTGTGACACTGTCCTCCTGTATAATAACTGCATGCAGAGAGAGAGAGAGAGGACCTGTCAGAATTCATGTATGATGTCGGGGTGGGCGGGACCGAGCAGCTACCGAATACCAGCCAATGGGATGAGTCTGGCGGGGCCGCTACGTGTATGTAGCCCCGCCCCCTTTCTTAAGCTGCTCGGTCCTGCTCGGATGTCACACAGGCACAGCGAGCAGAGTGAAGCCGCCTCCCCCTCCAGTGTTTATGTGTACACAGGGGGAGGGGACCTGCTGTGCCTGTGCCACGCTGATCAGAGGTACTGAATGGGATGGGGGAGGGGGGTCTGTCTGTGCTGAAGGGGGGTTTATGCTGAATGGGGGGCTCCATTTGTGCTGAAGGAGGGGTGTGCTTAATAGGGGGTCCATCTGTGGTAAAGGGGGGGTTTGTGCTGAATGGGGGGCTCCATCTGTGCTGAAGGGGGGTCTGTCTGTGCTAAGGGGGGGGTCTGTGCTGAAGTGGGGTATGTCTGAATGGGGGGGGTCTGTGCTGAATAGGGGGGGGGTCTATGCTGAAGGGGGAGGTCCGTCTGTGCTGAAGGGGGGGTCTGTGCTGAGGGGGGTTGAATAATGTAAAGGGGTCCAGTGGAGCACAGTGGGGTGTTTTTACATTTTAATGTGGGGGGTGCCAGATATATGATCCGCCCAGGTGCCAAATGCTCTAGGTACGCCCCTGTAAACCCCCCCTCTCCTCTGTCAGTGCTTCCAACTAATGCCACCTGTCTATGCCAGTCAGTGCCGCCTGTCAGTTTGAGAGTGCCAATTAGTGCTTCCAATCAGTGCCACCTGTTAGTGCCAATGAGTGCCAGCGCCAACTGTCAGTGCCAAACAGTGCCAGCGCCGCCTGTCAGTGCCAAACAGTGCAAGCGCCGCCTGCCAGTGCCACCTGTCAGTGCCAAACAGTGCCAGCGCCACCTGTCAGTGCCAATTAGTACTTCCAATCAGTGCCACCTGTCAGTGCCAATGAGTGCCAGTCAGTGCTTCCAAACAGTGCCACCTGTCAGTGCCAGCCAGTGCCGCCTGTCAGTGCCAATTAGTGCTTCCAATCAGTGCCAACTGTTAGTGCTAATGAGTGCCAAGTGCTTTCAATCAGTGCCACCTGTCAGTGTCAATGAGTGCCACCTATCAGTGCTTCCAATCAGTGCCACCTGTCAGTGCCAATCAATGCTTCCAATCAGTGCCACCTTTCGGTGCCAATCAGTATCAGTGCCGCCTGTCAGTGTCAATCAGTGCCACCTGGCAGTGCCAATCAGTGCCAGTGCTGACTGTCAATGCCAATTAGTGCTTCCAATCAGTGCCACCTGTTAGTGCCAATCAGTACTTCCAATCAGTGTTACCTGTCAGTGCCAATCAGTGCCAGTGCTGCCTGTCAGTGCCAATCAGTGCCAATGCCACCTGTCAGTGCCAATCAGTGCGACCTGTCAGTCCCAGTCAGTTACACACCAGTGCAAATGAGTACCACCTGTCAGTGCCAATCAGTGCCGCTTATCAGTGCTGTTAATAAGTGCCCATCAGTGCACTGAGTGCAGGGATGGGGGTGATGAACTCAGCAGCCAGGCACATTGTCCAAGGGTGTGCCGGCCTGGTGGGGCACAAATGAAATCTGTTGATGTTTATTAATGCCACATGCTGATTTTAGTATAATAGGTAATCACCACACTACTATTTACAATAAAGTACTGGAGGTAAAATAAAAAAAGTGTAATTGAAAGGCCGGCCACTAAGCACTGTTATGTGTTCCCACACCACAAAATAAAAAAAAGAAAAGTGCAGTGCTAACTTACTGATCAATAACTTAACAATAATGGTGGAATCCTCTAATATATGGAAATCTCAATAAACTTCAATATTATCACAACACCGATCTCTGTGATACGCAACTTCACATATAATACACATCAAGCTGAGAATAAGACATACTGTATAAAAATAAACTTAGCAAGGATGGTGGAAACCCCTCCTATAGCTATTTACCATACAGATTAATCTCAAGTGAAAATTTTTTTAGTTGGGAGGTTCCCACCATTATAGCACTTTTGAATTTTTATTTTTTAGATCACTACACTTAATTTTAGATATTTTAGTTACTATTGTAATGTGAATTTTTGCACTTGAAGGTAATTTTCCAACACCCTTGCTAAGTCCATGTCTTTATGGACCTTGCTTTGTGCACTGGTGTGCACTCATGTTGGAACAGGAAGGGGCCATCCCCAAACTCCTCCCACAAAGTTGGGAGCATAAAATTGTGCAAAATGTCTTGGTATTCTGACGCCTTAAGAGTTCCCTTCACTGGAACTAAGGGGCCAAGCCCAACCCCTGAAAAACAACCCCACACTATAATCCCCCCTCCACCAAATGATTAGGACCAGTGCACAGAGCAAGGTCCATAAAGACATGGATGAGCGAGTTTGGGGTGGAGGAACTTGACTGGCCTGCACAGAGTCCTGACCTCAACCTGATAGAACACCTTTGGGGTGAATTAGTGAGGAGAATGCGAGCCAGGCCTTCTCATCCAACATTAGTGCCTGACCTCACAAATGCTCTTCTGGAAGAATGGTCAAACATTCCCATAGAGACCCTCCTAAACCTTGTGGACGGCCTTCCCAGAAGAGTTGAAGCTGTTATAGCTGCAAAGGGCGGAGCCAACTCAATATTGAACCCTACGGACTAAGACTGGGATGTCATTATAGTTCATGTGCATGTAAAGGCAGGCGTCCCAATACTTTTGTCTGTTTGAGCTTTGGGGTGCACACCCTAATGCAATAGGCTGCGCACGCCTATGGCAGTATCGATCGATCACTGTCACTTACAAAACACTAAACGCATAACTGCAGTGTTTGCAGAGTAAGGCCTGATCCCTGCGATCGCTAACAGTTTTTTTGGTAGCGTTTTGGTGAACTGGCAAGCACCAGCGGCCTAGTACACCCCGGACGTAGTCATACCAGCACTGCAGTAACACTTGGTGACGTGGCGAGTCCCATAAGTGCAGTTCAAGCTGGTGAGGTGGCAAGCACAAGTAGTGTCCCGCTGCCACCAAGAAGAAGACAAACAGGCCCGTTTTGCCCATAATGCCCTTCCTGCTGCATTCGCCAATCCTAATAATTGGGAACCCACCACTTCTGCAGCGCCCGTACTTCCCCCATTCACATCCCCAACCAAATTCAGTCGGCTGCATGAGAGGCATTTTCTTTATGTCCTCCTGAGTACCCCTACCCAACGAACCCCCCCAAAAAAGATGTTGTGTCTGCAGCAAGTGCGGATAAAGGCGTGACACCCGCTATTATTGTCCCTCCTGTTCTGACAATCCCGGTCTTTGCATTGGTGAATGTTTTGAACGCTACCATTCACTAGTTGAGTATTAGCGTAGGGTACAGCATTGCACAGACTAGGCACACTTTCACAAGGTCTCCCAAGATGCCATCGCATTTTGAGAGACCCGAACCTGGAACCGGTTACAGTTATAAAAGTTACAGTTACAAAAAACTGTAAAAAATAAAAATAAAAAAATATATAAAATAAAAAAGGAACAGTTTAAAAATAAGATAAAAAAGCAAAAAAATAATAAAGAAAAAAAAGCACCCCAGCAAAAAAAGCAAGGGTCGGTCTGGCGTCAAATAGCAATTGCACCATGCATGTGAGGTATCACCGCGAAGGTCAGATCGAGGGCAGTAATTTTAGCAGTAGACCTCCTCTGTAAATCTAAAGTGGTAACCTGTAAAGGTTTTTAAAGGCTTTTAAAAATGTAATTATTTTGTTGCCACTGCACATTTGTGCGCAATTTTAAAGCATGTCATGTTTGGTATCCATGTACTCGGCCTAAGATCATCTTTTTTATTTCATCAAACATTTGGTCAATATAGTGTGTTTTAGTGCATTCAAATTTAAAAAAGTGTGTTTTTTCCCAAAAAATGCGTTTGAAAAATCGCTGCGCAAATACTGTGTGAAAAAAAAATGAAACACCCACCATTTTAATCTGTAGGGCATTTGCTTTTATAAGCTTCTAAATGTTGTGCATAAAATGCCAGGACAGTTCAAAACCCCCCCAAATGACCCCATTTTGGAAAGTAGACACCCCAAGCTATTTGCTGAGAGGCATGTCGAGTCCATGGAATATTTTATATTGTGACACAAGTTGCGGGAAAGAGACACATTTTTTATTTATTTTTTTGGCACAAAGTTGTCACTAAATGATATATTGCTCAAACATGTCATGGGAATATGTAAAAATTACACTCCGAAATACATTCTGTTGCTTCTCCTGAGTACGGGGATACCACATTTGTGAGACTTTTTGGGAGCCTAGCCTCGTACGGGACCCCGAAAACCAAGCACCTCCTTCAGGCTTTCTAAGGGCGTAAAATTTGGATTTCACTCTTCACTGCCTATCACAGTTTCGGAGGCCATGGAATGCCCAGGTGGCACAAACCCCCCCCCCCCCCCAAATGACCCCATTTTGGAAAGTAGACATCCCAAGCTATTTGCTGAGAGGTATAGTGAGTATTTTGCAGCCCTCACTTTTTGTCACAAAGTTTTGAAATTTGAAAAAATAAAAATATTTTTTTTTCTTGTCTTTCTTCATTTTCAAAAACAAATGAGAGATGCAAAATACTCACCATGCCTCTCAGCAAATAGCTTGGGGTGTCTAATTTCTAAAATGGGGTCATTTGGGGGGGTTTGTGCCACCTGGGCATTCCATGGCCTCCGAAACTGTGATAGGCAGTGAAGAGTGAAATCAAAAATTTACACTCTTAGAAATCCTGAAGGCGGTGATTGGTTTTCGGGGCCCCGTACGCGGCTAGGCTCCCAAAAAGTCCCACACATGTGGTATCCCCATACTCAGGAGAAGCAGCTAAATGTATTTTGGGGTGCAATTCCACATATGCCCATGGCCTGTGTGAGCAATATATCATTTAGTGACAACTTTGTGCAAAAAAAAAAAAAAATTGTCACTTTCCCGCAACTTGTTTCAAAATATAAAATATTCCATGGACTCAACATGCCTCTCAGCAAATAGCTTGGGGTGTCTACTTTCCAAAATGGGGTCATTTGGGGGGGTTTGTGCCACCTGGGCATTTTATGGCCTTCAAAACTGTGATAGGTAGTGAGGAGTAGAATCAAAAATTTACGCCCTTAGAAATCCTGAAGGCGGTGATTGGTTTTCGGGGCCCCGTACGCGGCTAGGCACCCAAAAAGTCCCACACATGTGGTACCTCCGTACTCAGGAGAAGCAGCTGAATGTATTTTGGGGTGCAATTCCACATATGCCCATGGCCTGTGTGAGCAATATATCATTTAGTGACAACTTTTTGTAATTTTTATTTTTTTGTCATTATTCAATCACTTGGGACAAAAAAAATTAATATTCAATGGGCTCAACATGCCTCTCAGCAATTTCCTTGGGGTGTCTACTTTCCAAAATGGGGTCATTTGGGGGGGGTTGTACTGCCCTGCCATTTTAGCACCTCAAGAAATGACATAGGCAGTCATAAACTAAAAGCTGTGTAAATTCCAGAAAATGTACCCTAGTTTGTAGACGCTATAACTTTTGCGCAAACCAATAAATATACGCTTATTGACTTTTTTTTACCAAAGACATGTGGCCGAATACATTTTGGCCTAAATGTATGACTAAAATTGAGTTTATTGGATTTTTTTTATAACAAAAAGTAGAAAATATCATTTTTTTTCAAAATTTTCGGTCTTTTTCCATTTATAGCGCTAAAAATAAAAACCGCAGAGGTGATCAAATACCATCAAAAGAAAGCTCTATTTGTGGGAAGAAAAGGACGCAAATTTCGTTTGGGTACAGCATTGCATGACCGCGCAATTAGCAGTTAAAGCGACCAAGTGCCAAATTGTAAAAAGTGCTCTGGTCAGGAAGGGGGTAAATCCTTCCGGGGCTGAAGTGGTTAATTGTGATTATTTATTAGTTTAGCAGCGTTTCCTTGCTGTGTTGATTTATATCTATTGTCATTCATTCATTTTAATTTGTTAAATTGATTATAATATCAATATTTGCTTAAGACTTGTTACATAGTTACATAGTAGGTGAGGTCGAAAAAAAGACACAAGTCCATCAAGTCCAACCCATGTGTGTGATTATGTGTCAGTATTACATTACATATCCCTGTATATTGCGGTCATTCAGGTGATTATCTAATAGTTTCTTGAAGCTATCAATGCTCCCCGCTGAGACCACCGCCTGTGGAAGGGAATTCCACATCCTTACCGCTCTTACAGTAAAGAACCCTCTACGTAGTTTAAGGTTAAACCTCTTTTCTTCTAATTTTAATGAGTGGCCACGAGTCTTATTAAACTCTCTTCTGCGAAAAAGTTTTATCCCTATTGTGGGGTCACCTGCACAGTATTTGTAAATTGAAATCATATCCCCTCTCACGCGTCTCTTCTCCAGAGAGAATAAGTTCAGTACTCGCAACCTTTCCTCATAACTAAGATCCTCCAGACCCTTTATTAGCTTTGTTGCCCTTCTTTGTACTCGCTCCATTTCCAGTACATCCTTCCTGAGGACTGGTGCCCAGAACTGGACAGCATACTCCAGGTGCGGGCGGACCAGAGTCTTGTAGAGCGGGAGAATTATCGTTTTATCTCTGCAGTTGATGCCCCTTTTAATGCCAATATTCTGTTTGCTTTATTAGCAGCAGCTTGGCATTGCATGCCATTGCTGAGCCTATCATCCACTAGGACCCCCAAGTCCTTTTCCATCCTAGATTCCCCCAGAGGTTCTCCCCCCAGTGTATAGATTGCATTCATATTTTTGCCACCCAAATGCATTATTTTGATTGAATTTTTTCATTCATGTATGCAATAATTGTTCTATCCGTGTGCTTTTTATCTATAATTATTTTATTTTTACAATATGTGATATTTACTCTGTTTCTCTTACCTCCAGTATACCGCATATTTACCAGAACTCCTGATGAAGCTCACAAATGAGCGAAACATGTCGAGTGGTATCTACTAAGTGTTTTTTTCTCATTGCCTTTGTTAAACAGGACATTAATATTGAGAGACTTGTTTTTAAATTATTGATAATATGTATTAAACAGATGAAATAAAAGATTTTTTTGTACGGTTAGACTTTGCATACACTTTTCCTTTACTCCATTTACTTCAGTATTTGAGCACCTTCAAAGTTCCTGGGGTAATTTTACCCCATTCCCCCTTCTTTTGTGTATTTCTCTATGGGACGCGATGCAAAGGGTTGACTGTCTCTGTCCTCTTCATATAAAGGTTATTATTCCAGGGTGTTACCCACCCACCACTATTTGAGGTCAGTCACAGTCCCCCATTTTTTGCCATGCTTAATAGTTTTTTCTTCTTTCTCACACATATTATGTCTAGAATTGGGGAAAATTTATACAACCTGATTGTTATTATTCATTGCCTATATACTGTTATATTTGATTTTCTTTCTCTGTTTTTTCCTTGTCACCTTTAGGCCACTATGGCCAACTATTGTGGTAGTGCTTTTGATGGCCTTATGAACCACATCCAGAAGTCACAAAATGCATCGAGTGGCGGTCTAACCATGGATCGGTTCTTCTTGAGACTCCAGCGGATGCTCGAGAAGAAATTAAGGTTATTTTGGAATAAATTGTATTTTTCCAAATATATTGAAGACCACATCTCCCCATGGGGCCTTAGAATTCAAATCTTCCCCTCCATTTCCCATTTGGATTTAGAATTTAGGCAGGAGTGAGAGGAAAATTTACAGACCTGTTCCTTCAAAATGATGGAGCTCCTTTGTAAACAATATACAAATGAACTTACTTCAGTGGATAAAGAAATTGAGAAACTATACGAGGACAATCAATTAATAACCCTGGATGGCCTTTTCTCTACACGAGAAAGTGCCTTAAAAACCAACCTAGAAGGTTATGTCACTGAGATTCTCAAGACTAAGGAAAATAAATTTATTAGGGACAAATTAGCCTATGATAATAAACAAGCTTATCATTGGGGCCAAAAAAACAATAAAGCAAAAAGGTGTAACAATCAAACACGAAACCCCAAGCAACCCACTAGTGAACCTAATGATTCAGATTCATCTGTCTCTTCTGTTTCCTCTTTTCAGGCACAAGACATAAGAAGCACTAGAACTCAGGAAGCAGCTAAATACACTAAGGAGAATGCCTCCACGGGCACTGTAAGACGCACTCCGAGCACACTCTGACGTAAATACAAGCACTTCTCTCACCAACACTTCACAAACACTGTCCCCCAATACATAGGTAAGCAATGTTAACCCTGTGCCTTCACAATCGGATTTTCGTCCAGCACCCATATTTTCCCAACCATTTATGGATCCAAAAAAGACAGTGAGTATAGATTCGATGAACCCCAAAATTCTGAGAACCAGTTTGAAGTGATAAATTTGTCCTCTTACTCCCTTTCAGCCGAACAACTATCAATTATAAAACTGGGCTTGACTTTTTGTCCGGTACAAAGGGTGGATCAATTTGAGTTAATTAAAGACATAAACCTCTTTTCCAGAAAACTGATGTTCAAAATTCTTTATGATAAACCCGATATATCAATCAATGATCAGGCCCTGGCCAACCCTGCTTGGGAAGGCATGACCATCGCAGACATTAAAGCCATGGAGGAGTTGATGGAGCTGTGGGAGGAGGGTGGTCTCGAGGAGGCTGATCTGCTTGAGGCAGATTCTCTCCGATCAGCTGCAGACCCCCCTCCTCCCCCACCCCCATCCTCCTTCCCTCTTTTGGCCATGTTCCTACCCAGGGAATACAAACCCAAATCCCGCACGTTTCCTACTCTTCAAGGGAATCCCAATGTATGGGCCTTCACGAATCAAGTAACAAGAGAGATTACTCAAACTAAATGGAAGGATTTGTCCCGCTCAAATTTAACCGCTTCACAAACAGAGGACCTTAAACTTTTACAATACAATAAATATATCGTGATTAAGCCCTCCGATAAGGGGGGTAACCTGGTCATCATGGACAGAAGCCAATACGAAACTATGGTATTGGCTATTGTCCAAAATCACCAATGGTATTGTAAAGTTTCCCCCAGTCATCTAACTTTAACGGTTACCAGATATAAACATCTCATAGGCTCAGCATACCATAAAGGCCTTATAAACAAAAATACCTGTGAATTCCTTAATGTTGCTTCACCTCGAACCCCTACCCTATACGCACTTCCCAAGATTCACAAGGACACCAAGGCCAATAGTATCTGGGAATGGATGCCTCACTGAAACGGCCAGCCAATTGGGGGACGATTTTCTGAGACCCCACGTAGAGGGTCTCACATCTTACCTTCAGGATACTGGTGATCTTCTCCATATTCTTGATGGCATTTCCATTTCCCCTGGCTCTTGGTTGGTGGCCCTTGACGTAGAAGCCCTCTACAACTCCATTCCCCATCAATTGGGGGTGGAAGTTGTGGAGGGCTTCATTTCTGAAAACCCTGAGGTTTCTAGTGAGTACAATAAATTCATTTTGGATTTACTTCTTTTTATTCTGTCCAATAACATTTTCCTGTTTGGTGGCTCCCACTACCTCCAGATGCAGAGGGTGGCTATGGGGACCAAGTGTGCCCCCTCTTATGCCAACCTGTATCTGGGGGGGTGGGAGCGTGAACTTTTCTATAGGGATGACATGCAAACTTATTTTGATCAAATTCCCGTATGGAGACGTTTTATTGATGATATCTTTTTCATTTGGCATGGCAGCAAGAATACCCTCCTCTCCTTCCTGGACAGTCTTAAGACCAACACATATAATTTAAATTTTACTTTTGAGCTTAGTCAACATCAATTAACCTTTTTAGATGTTCAAATTATAGTAAATGGGGATGGAAACATTGGGACCACTTTATACCGCAAGCCATTCGCAGGTAATTCGTTACTCCATGCCACCAGCTCTCATCCTGTTCCTCTCATCATGAATGTACCTTATGGACAATACCTGAGAATTAAACGAAACTGTAGTGTAAAGTTGAACCTTGAAATAAAGGACATCAACGCCAGCTGCATACGTCTCACACATGGTTTACTCAAGAATATACACTGTACATACAGCGGATCACATCTGGATTGATAGTGATACAGGTTACAGAGCGATACAGACTTTTATAGAAACTCATATCATTACCGCCTATGTCGGGCAAAAGCCCAAAGTTACACATCACAAATATGTATTTCAATAAGTATTTCACTCAATATTTCAACACAGTTCTTGGCCAGTGTTCTGAGTTTTCTGGGTTACTTTGACCTGGCTAATTTCAACTGTCAAGTTATTTTGACAGAAAGAAAGAATAATTATTTGGAAGAAATTAAGTTGGCTTTTAAACAGGGACTTTCTACGTCAACATCTTTCCCTATATCACCTTTTCCGAGAATCATTGGCAGAACATTTAGATGTCAACTTGGTCAACCCAGCCACATGTGTTGCAATACCAAAAGAATTCATAAACAGAAAAACAAGTTAAGTGCAAAAATACAATTTCATATTGAAGAGGAACTCTGGATAAGTAAAAGATATGGTTCCTATATTTCCTATATCTTCACAGCCCCTCCTGTGTTTAGAATTCTTTCGGTATCCCTTTTAAGCTTCTTCTGTATCTTTAGGTTGATCTTCAGGTATACGGATCACCATCTCATGAGCAGTTCTGACTCGAGACCTTAAGGGCTCAGAAGAACCAATATTAGTACCAGCACGTGTGATTATTTTCAAACAACATTTATATACCATTTATACCTAATTCCTACAATGTATAAAATACCATGTAAAATTCCAGAAAACCATCCTGCAATACCAGAAAACCAGTGGGGAGGATTGAGCCAGGAAAGCCAGCTTTCCCAGTTACCTTCAACCCAAGTAGTTTCGGTATGTTCTTTGTGAAATTTAACCTTCATTTGTTGTACCTTTTCTACATGCGAAATGATGGCATCTTCAGTCTTAGTATCATTTCCGATGTAGTTACAACAAGTAGTTCCTACTATGGCGCATATTCCTCCTTGACTGGCCGTGAGATAATCCAGCATCAGCCGGTGCTGCAAAACCTCCTTTTTGATCATTTTCAATTCTATAGCAAGGGCTATAAAGTTTCTATCATACAGGGCAGTAATGTTATCCATCAGGTCTGCCAAATCAATGATGAAACTGAAAGCCTTTTTAATGCAACATCTATTTACCCAAGGAATAGAAAACAATGGTTTAATCTCTCTGTCATGTGATTCAACAATTATGAAATTATCATCTGACTTAGGATAAAATGTAGGCCTATCAGGAGAATCATCATTTTTCACATTAATCTCGGAGTCCTCTTCCTCTTTTCCTCCTGGGATTTCATCTTCTCCTGGAGCTGACTGATCAGTGATATCCCTTTTTAATAAGGTGCACTAAGTCTTTTATAAGAAAGTGTATAGGTATTTTGTGGAGCTGTGTTTCTTGAAAGTCATTATCCTCCATATACCAAGTAGCAGGTATGACTCTACCAAAGTAACAAACCCCATTAGAATTCAAAGGAACCCAAGTATATGCTTTCTTTCCACAAATGAAGTAATAACCTGGTGAGGCAGCACAAGCTTTATTGAAATTATATCCTTGTAGGCACATCAATAGCTTCATATTATTCTGCCGGGAATGTTGACGATGTGTGTAATCATGTAATTCCTGATATCTGTCAGTACTCCACACAACATCCTTACCATCAAACCAATACTTGATATCGGCATTATCCATGCAGTTGGAGTTCCCAATCAGTCGGGTAGTATCCTGGTAACCCTGGGAAAGCAATTCAGGTGTGTAGGTTCAAGTAAAGTTAATGCAAACAGCTGGTTTTCTCAATGGAGCATTTGTGAACAGTAGAAGTGAAATAACTCTGCCAATCATTGTTCTACTGACTTCACCAAAGTGTACGCTGTCCTCCATTTTAGCTAAAGTGCTAGGTATTCCTAACAAAGAGGAGAAAGTCTTATGAGAAATAGGTGCATGTGTGCATATCCAGCAGTTAGTGATATTCAGCTTCTTGGCAGCTTGCATCTGAAACCGGTTCAAGTTGTGACATTTCTTCCATTACAGTAGCATTAAAAAGAAAAGTATCTTGCATCTTACCCTTTTCTTTCTTGTATGTCCACTTATATGCCACGACTGTAATCCATACAAACACACCACCGCAGAGGATAACACTCCAGAGCTTCACATTCATCTTAGGCCCTAGGAGATTCATTCTGCAGTCTTCTTGCTCGCGCACGAGTCAGTGGAGGAAACCTGGTAAAGGTACAGAAAAATTCTTGCCAGCGGCAGACCGGCTTATATTTTCTTTTGGAGTCACAGACTTTTTACAGTGTGAACCATGCACCCAATACTTATAGTCTTTCAGCTTCACTGCGGTAGGAGACACAAGAATGACCTGAAATGGTCCTTTCCACTTAGGGGACAGAGTAGTCCGGGGTGTGTGATTCTTGATATACACCCAATCTCCTGACTTTAGTCCATGAGTTCCTTCACTTGTGCCCACAGGTTGTCCTGCTTTGGCTCTTGAAAAAGTATCAGAAAACACATTTGCCAATTTGCAATATCCATTCATTAAAGTCACTGTCCCTGGCTGCACAAGAGATGAATGTGGTAGTCCTAAAGGCTATAGGTAACGCTTCTACCCATGTGATTTGTCCATTAGCAGTTATTTTAGCTAAATACCTCTTCAGGGCTTGATTGCTGCATTCCACCATCCCACTAGCTTGAGATCTGCAAGGAGTATGCAATTGCTGTTTCATACCCAAAATACTCACTACTTCTGCCATGAGTTTATTATCAAAATGTGTCCCTCTATCTGAGGAAATTATTGACCCCATACAAAACCTTGGGATCAATTCCCTCGTCAGACATTTTACCACAGTTCTGGCATCATTTTTGGACGTGGGCCAAGCCTCTGGCCAGTTCAAAATTTGATCAATGCAAAAATACTTAAATTGACCATAAGGGGACATATCCGAGAAGTCAATTTGCACAATTTGAAATGGCTCCTCAGTATGCGGAATATGCTTCATGGGAGTGGGCACTGACTTTCCAATATTATGCATTTGACATATAGAACATTCAGTAACCCTTTTAGCAGCATATGCAGAAAAACCTGGAGCCCACCAATCTCTGGCTACCACCCGACACATCCCTCCTGTTGAGACATGGCAAGGCCCATGGCTCAAAGCAAACAAAGAAGGAAACAAAGTCAGAGGAGCAACCAGTCTGTTTTTTTAGTTTCCATTTACCATCTGCTCCACAAACAGCTCCCTTTGTGGTCCAAAAGGACGTATGAGGCGAACTTGCCTGTAGAGCTGATACAATATCCAGATCCACTTGAAGATCTGTGAGCAGGAATGTTGGAAGCGCTGTAGTTGGCTCATAAGAATGTATTACATCTTTAGCATACCTATCAGCCAAAGCATTTCCAAGTGATATACTATCATCTGCTCTGGTATGTGCTTTACATTTAATTACTGCAACTTTAAGAAGCAGCTGGACCGCTGCCAATAATTTAGCAATTAATTCTTTATGTTGTATAGGGGTTCCTGCTGCTGTCAGATAACCCCTCTCTAGCCAGATTTGTGCAAAACTATGCAAGTATATTTTACTCCCATACCTTCAGTAGTTACAACTATAGTTACTCCTATATTTATTACTATACCTCTGTCTAGCAGATAGTCAGGGGAGTATGGCAATAAAACAAAAGAACATTTATGGCACTGACCTCTCATTCTTACTTATAGAGGTTCAGTGACTTTGGCAGTAATTACATCATTACTTACCCCGACCAAAATTACCTGCTGATTCGAAGTGGAAAAATTGGCATCACATATATTTAACAAACTCTTTGAATCGCCTTTATCTATTAAACACAGAATAGACAAACCATTAATTGACACATCAATCATTGGTTCTGTATTTTGTCCCAAATTCAAGACAGCAAGTTCATGGAAGGAATGAAATCTTCATTATAATCAAATCACCATACTCCACTATGTGCTGAACTTGAACCCCCACTATTGGGACATTTGTAACATACATCTTTGTTCTACTAGACTTAGCTCATCTTTACCTTCTACTTTGAACAGCTAAGACCTATAATTGTAGAATATTAAGGTAAAAACTGTCTACAATATCCCACTAATGCAAGGAATGCTCTCAACTGGGCATTCGTTGCTTTGCAATTACCTTTTTCCTTTTATCTGTCAAATGTTTGATACCTTGGGAGATACAGTGGCCCAGGTATTGTACTTTTAATTTAACCCATTGTACTTTTGCAGCATCTACTCTTTGTCCTATACTGGTTAAAAAATTCATTAAAGAGATAGAATCCTCAGTACAAGCCTGTTCATCAGAGGATGCTAGCAAAAGATCATCCACATATTGTACTAATACTGATCCCATGGATGGCTGCCACTCATCTAATTTATCCTTGAGCGCCTGAGAAAAGCAACTGGGGGAATCATGATACCCCATTGGCAATCTAGTCCAGTTAAGTTGTTTTTTCTCAAACGTGAAAGCTAGCAACCATTGATCATCTGGATGAACAGGAACACTAAAGAAGGCTGAGACAAGATTAATTACAGTAAAGTGAGTTGCTGAAGGAGGTATTGTTGCCAGCATAGTAGAGGGGTTGGGTGCCACAGGTACTGATGGTATAATTACCTTGTTGACTACACGCAAATCATGCACCAACCTCCATCGACGGCTATCCTCTCCTGTTTTTATAGGTTTGGGAACTGGATAAATAGGAGTATTAGCTGAACTCCTACAAGGAGTAAGAACACCCTCCTGTAGTAACTTCCCTATTACTGGTTTAATACCTTCAAATTATTCAGGAAATAAGGGGTATTGAGGTAGTCTAAGTACTGGCAATGTAGGGTCTCTATTTAACCGTACAGGAGCAACTTTCATGAGACCAGGAGTGTTTACTCCTGTTACCCATATGGAAGGGTTAATTTTTTTGTTTGGCCTCTTCTGGAATTCCTCCCTCCATATCAGCTACTAATAAAGATATGAACAACAGATCAGTTGCTTATTCTTTTAACCTATGCGGTATGTCAATAACAGTTTTATCTGGAGATAATGCAATTGTTACCCCCATTTTAGAAGGTAAATCTCTTCCTAATAAATTACAGGGGGAATGTGGAGACAATACAAATTAGTGTTCTGTTGAATGCTCTCCCAATGTCACCGGTAGAGACTGCGTAACCCTTGGTAGGGTTCAGACTTTGAAAAAGAAGCAAAGTTGCTCAGGTCTCGATTGCGCCAACGAGGCTACAGCAACAAATGCTTGAAAAGGGCATATTGGAAAGCCAAAAATCAAAATAGATCTTCACTCATACACCAAGTGAAGTCTAAAGAAGTAAATCCAGGCGTTCGGATAATCACCAGATTCTCGGGCCAACAACAACAGATACGAGACATAATCCAAAAGTATTGGTACCTTCTAATGGGTGATGAGAAAGTCTCTAAACATCTCAAGCCCTACCCCGAAATTATGTTTAGGCGCTCCCGTTCCCTTCGAGATACCTTGGTGCACAGTCACCACGATACCTTAATTGAAACACCTGCTGAATCGAGGAAGGGTAGTAGGCCTAACAAATGCCAGTTTTGTAGATTCATCTATGCTGCATGAGGCATCACGCTTCCCAATGGTCGTTTTTTCAAACCTAACTTTTCTGTCACATGCCAATCCATTGGAATGTTTATATCATGATATGTGAATGCCAGATGTTCTATGTTGGCAAAACCAAACGTCCCTTCTTTTGTAGAATCAGGGACCATGTATCCCTGATCCAGAAGAAGAGAATGGAAACCCCAATTAGCCGGCACATAGGCCTGTATCATAATTTTGATAGTAGCAAAATACATTTTTTTGCTCTTGAGCATATTCCCCCTGGAGACAGAGGGGGGAACTATGACAAGCTACTCTTACAGCGAGAGGCCAGCTGGATACACAATTTATCGGCTTTAAAACATCCAGGCCTCAATGATGCCTTTAGCTTCAAACCATTTTTGTAATTACATCAGATACCAATTTTGGACGAGATTTCTTTTTCTCCCCTTTTTTCTGTTTTTATTCTTTTTATTTCCCTTTTTTCTTCTTCATTATCCCTTAACATTTTTTTTTCTTTCAAATAAACACACACATTTCGTATATATACGCAGATGAGTTGTGACCTATTGTTGTCAACATATATATATGTATATATTTTTGTTTCTCTAATTTTGTAATAGACTTTCTTCCCAAGCCCATTTATTATTTATTCATTATTAAGTTTTCTACCCTTTAATTAACAGATTTGGATGTCTCTCCTGCTGGGTTTCCCGTCTTTGGTACACACGGACGCCAGGGGCACTTATGGGAAGTGTGAGTAATCAATCACTCACCCATGGGAGCCCTAGAGGCCTAAATCCCACTAGGCGCATTTTTTCAATCAACAGAGCTGTTTATTTGTTGTCCTCCTTTTTGGGGGGTCCTAACTATATCCATGCTACACTTCCATCTATTTTTCATTGAATTGACACTATGGTATTCAATACATTGATACTGATATTAATGATAGCAATTTAGTTCCCATCCCTATAGGAGAAAAGCATTTATCTCATTCTCTCCTAATTTTCTTTTGAAAGGATGAAACTGACTCCAAGGGAATACTCCTTTACTCCTTGAACTTCCGTTTTTCCCTCCCCTATGATGGCCAAAGGAATACTCTTTTATATTTATTTTTTGAACTTCCGTTTTCCCTTCTTCAAGATGGCGTTATGAGACTCTTAGCTGGATTGATACGTCCACGTGTCAGTTTCCGGCCCTGGCGCATGCGCATTATGGACGCTCGCGCGGTCGGCGCTTGGATCCTTGGCGCTTGCGCAATACCAAGGCTTTGACGTATTCTACGTCACATCACCAGCCAGTTGTTGCTTACACTTTTCTGTCGGTGGCCTCTCTGTGGAAAGGGGAGGCTGTGTCTCTCTCTCCCCTTCACTGTATGCCCATTCACATGCTGATCTAGGTAACTGCCTCCACGCACTGACTTTGCCTATTATCAAAGCAACTCACTGTATGTGGGTGGCATGTTTATTGATACTTTTTCATTGTTGCTTTTTCTGCAGCATACTCATATTTTACTATCCTTGATCTCCTGTTTATGAATTGCTAACTACTGGTCAGTGCTGAGTGTCACCTTAGGGAGACTCTTAAGTGGCTGCATCATTGATTTTTGTAACAAGGCTTTAATAGCCCCCAACAATCTACCTTTGATTCAACATAAGGTAACTACTGTTTGACCCTTGGATTTTCTATCCTAAGTGTCTTAAAAACTACTCCTATTTTATACTATATATATTTTTTTTCTCCATCTAATTCCCAGCCTAGGCTATATTCACATGTAGCCCCTCTGTGACCATTATTGTGGGAGAGCTGGACAAAGGAGACCTATCCAATTCTGTGAATGCTATTCATCGCGTTCATTAATCTACAACAAATGTTTTCTTATCTTCATTTACTAATTGGCTTGGTAAGACTGTCTTAATTGTCTTAAAAACATGGTGGTCAGATAAACACCACACAACCTGGAAACAAATTGAAGCCAACCTACTACCCACGGACCCTAAACTCTTCCTAGCTGCACTGTGGCTCAACCCTCACCCCAAACGATACCCTCTTGATACCATCACATCCTCCACAAGAGTCTGGACATCAATACTGCAACTCAATGGAGGGATATCAAAGGACACGCTGACAGCAATACCCACTGCGGCGCTACACCTTATCTCCCCAGACTTACCTCTCTTGGAATGGACAAAAGCCGGCATCAGCTACTTAGGTATGCTTTTTTCACCATCAGGTTTGCTTTCCTTTGAACAGTTAACGCAGAAGTTTGGATTAACCAAACACACCTTTTTTCTTTACCTACGGATTAGATATAGCCTATCAAAAATGTGCTGGTCAACTTCGGATTGCGTTTCACTCCCTCTGCTTAAGTTCTACAATATGGTTACACCCAAGACCAAAGGAATCTCCTTTATGTACAAACTGCTCACCAAACCAACTACTAACCATCTGTCTCCTTCCTCACAGTATTGGTTCTCACTGTTGGACCAACCACCTACAGAACTACACTGGCCGAGGGCCCTCACATTGCCCCTACGCCTGTCCCACTGCATTAATCACTGGGAAGCACTACAAAAGCTTTTTCACAAATGGTATTTTTCCCCAGAAAGGCTAGCGAAAATATACCCGAACACCTCCCCTAATTGTTGGAGGGGATGTGTTGAAACTGGATCTCTTTCACACATATGCCACCTCGTCAGAAATTTTTGGAGAAAGGTGCACAATCTAATTGAGTCTCTGTGTGGTATATCCCAATCTCTGTCCCCACTTGACCTACTCCTAGGATCCCCACATTGCCTAACCATTTGCAAACACTGGTCACACACATCCTCATTGCTGCAAGATTGACAATCGCGAAGAAGTGGAAATCAACAGACCCACCTGCACTGAGAGATGCCATCCACCTACTTAACCTACACTTCCAGATGGAATTCTCTTTTACCAAGGCCAATATGTCCACTAAACGCTTTAATAGAAACTGGCAACCTTGGATTTTAGACTCTAGAAGTACACCCCTGTCATAGCAGTTCTACCTTTAGCTTGGCTGGACCCCACACCAGCTTCCCTTCCTTACTACAATATTACGGACATCTTGTTATGAAACTCATTACAGCTCACATTGTTATGCCATTACTTTTATTGCACACAAGTGTCCACCCCCACAGTACTTTAGTTCACTGTTAGAGGATTACTGTATGCTACCATAGATATCTGTAATATAACCGTTTACTTAACCCTAATCCCTTGTTTCTTAAAGTAGCTCGATAAAGGCTACACTTAAGTAAGTCTTTACCTTCTTTTTGTCGTTTATATAAACATTAAGACGCCTGGGTATGCCCAATTGGCGATGTTTCTGTATTCTTTTTCTCTTCGCAAAATACAATAAAAACCCTAAAATATAAAAAAAAAAATAGCACTTTTGATTTCTCCCATAGACTTTTAAAGGGTGTTCCGCGGGTTTCGAATTTGCCACGAACACCCCAAATTGTTCGCTATATGGCGAACGGGCGAACAGCCAACTCATGTTCGACCCAAACATAAAGCCCATCCCTAAAAATAATAATAATGTGTGACTGTGGGGGGAGGGGACATTAGAGTGTAAGCTCCTCTGGTACAGAGACCGATGTGATCTGGCTCAGTGATCTCTGTACAGCACTGCAGTATATGTCAGAGCTATATAAATGTATAATAATAACAGTGTGTGACTGTGGGGGAGGGGATATTAGAGTGTAAGCTCCTCTGCTACAGAGAATAATGTGATTGGCTCAGTGATCTCTGTACAGCACAGCGGTATATGTCGGAGCTATATACATACATATATATTTCCTGGCTCAGCCTCAGGGCAGCACAACCTCGGGTCAACCCCGCCCCTTGACCCCGTATAGGACACCCCTGTATAGACAGATAAAAGGCAGGCAGTACCTGGTGCAGGTGTTCTTATTCTGTCCTTGCTCTGGACATTCCTGTTTGTACTGACTGCCGTATGTCCCTGCGGTAGAAGGTCCTTTGTTGGGGGTAAATCTCCCTGAGGAGGGCTCTCCTGGTGCCGGAGTGAAGTGCAGGCTAATTGCCGTAAGTAGCGTGAAAAGCATCCATCCTGGGCTTATATTTTTCCTTCCCCCCTTTTTTTAGTTATATCTCCTCGTTTTTCTTTCTCCTCCATGCTGTCCTGGTGTCCGTCTCAGTTCAGCCGGGCGCCGGGTAGTGATGTCAGTGAGGTTTTTAAAACCTCTCTTAATGTGTTTTTGTGTTCCACCTGCATTCCAGTGATGCTGGCGCGGGTGGATGACATCACCGCTCATGTCCGGATTGATTGATCAGTTGCGGCTGTGATTGGCTATCCAGTCCGCCGCTTCTGATTGGCCAGAATGGCGTGAGGGCGGTGAATTTAAACCTGCAAGGTGGAGGCTTCTGTGTGGCTGTCAGCACACAATACTGATCTACCAGACTGGTAAGCTGATCGTTGGAGCTGCCTGTACTGTGCCTTCTCCTTCTCTGCCTGTGTGTAATTTCTGCCTTGCTTTCCCTGTAGCCTGCTGACAGTCCCCAGAAGATTTTTCCTTTATTGCCTAGCCTTACCCAGCGGTAAGTGCAGTATTTTCTTTTTTAAAGGAAAAAAAAAACAAAAACTAGGGAAATAGAAAGTGAGAGCAATATATAAAAAAAAAAAGATGGAGATATGTGTATATATATATATATATATATATATATATATAGTGAGAGAAAATAAATTTTTTATAGAGGGTTACATTTTTTGCTCCTGTCCTTAGCCCAGGATGAGTTCGCCTGTTCCTATGCAGGAGGCACTGAAAACTTTGGAAAGGTAAGGGACACCTGGAGTCTTTTAAGTTTGCCCTCTAGCACCGGTTGTCTGTTTTAGGCTTACTAATGGTCAGGGCCGTCTTTAAATTTGATTGGGCCCTGGGCAAACATTTTCTTGGGCCCCCCCCCCTCCATTCTGAGACATACAAAAAATAGCAGGTAGACTCAAAATCAGTTTACTGCAGCAGATCATGCAGCGATTGCAATTGTTTGCCAAAGGTTACAGCCTAGGAAAAACAAAGAGAAAGGTTCTCTTAAGAGGGTCAACGGAGAACACTGGGATAGATACAAACCTGCTTTATTGAATACCAAAAGTATACCAAAATAAAAATACAACAAATGAAAAAAGCAATATAGATAGACGGCTAACACAAACCTATTAAAAATTGGACAACGTTGTCACAGGAGAAAATAAAAACAGATGGGAGCCGCGGCTTCACACCTACTCATGCACATCAGTCAAACATCATCCATACATGATAGGATATAATGATGTTGGTAAAGTCCAGCTCGAATGAATTGTTAATAATAGAAAGTAATCCTATGAGGGGGCATCCAGCATAGTAAGGACAGTCATATACCAACAGTTTGAATGCAATTTTTGTGGGTGGACGATCTGGCCGTGAAGTTGGTTGTTTTGTCAATACAGATGGATCGTTCTAATGGAAGTACAGAACCACAGACATTAGTGGATGAAAACCAGCTTATAGATCAAACTGCATAACAGACCGCTTCCAAGTTACAGCATAGATTGATGTAGGTATAACATGCAAGAGCAGAGGGATATAAGTCCATATAGACAGCAGTAGGGGGATGCTATAGATATTGACATACGTTTGGAAGTGCTGAGTGGGGTAAAAAGATCTCACCAACCGCACAGTATCTGTCGTCAGATTGTAGCAATCCTTTGTCCCTGAGTCTCTGTGTGGATGAATGCCGCTTTGCTGCTCAGATGAATGGAAGCAAACAGGGAGACATCCCTCGCTGTGAAGCCGCTATGGAGCAGTTGCCTCGGTATAGTGCGTGGCTGAAGGAGGAAGCTGACATCAGCTGTTGGTTCTGTATGAGAACAAGCCAGATCGAATAGCGCGCGGCTCCCGATGACGTGCTGACATCACACTGCTGACGCGTTTCACCAGCCAATGGATGCTGGTTTCTTCAGAGCAAGGAGGAGTCCACTGGGAAAGGCTTAAATAGATAGTAAAGAATGCAATTGCTGCCTGTATCCACTAGATGTCATCCAAAACCCCTCATGTGTAAGACATTCAGCAGAAGAGCGTACACAGTAATGCCCCATACACGCGGTCGGATTTTCCGATGGAAAATGTCCGATCGGAGCGTGTTGTCGGAAATTCCGACCGTGTGTGGGCTCCATCGGACATTTTCCATCGGATTTTCCGACACACAAAGTTGGAGAGCAGGAGATAAAATTTTCCGACAATTCCGATCGTGTGTACACAAATCCGACAGACAAAGTGCCACGCATGCTCAGAATAAATAAAGAGATGAAAGCTATTGGCCACTGCCCCGTTTATAGTCCCGACGTACGTGTTTTACGTCACCGCGTTCAGAACGATCGGATTTTCCGACAACTTTGTGTGACTGTGTGTATGCAAGACAAGTTTGAGCCAACATCCGTCGGAAAAAATCCTAGGATTTTGTTGTCGGAATGTCTGAACAAAGTCCGACCGTGTGTACGCCCTATAAGTGTATTTGTAAAATAATAGAGACAATCGTGGGGTAGGAGAGGGAAGTTTGAGGGGGGGGAGGGGGGGAATAGGGAGGGCGGGGAGGGGGTGGGGGGGAAAGGTTAGGTGAAAAAGGGGAGGGGGGAGGGGGGAGGGGGGGGAAGGTAGGACATGATGATTAAGAGAAAGTGGCAACGATGGAAAGAGTGAAGAACCTAATTATTTCATATAGTGGCTATATTATAGGCTTACCCAATACATGGGAAGACTAATCATTTCTCCAGAAAGGGCTGTAGACTACACTCGGTGTTTAAACCTTTAGGCACCAAGGAGTCCAAATAATACGTCCACATTTTCTCCTTTTTTTTTTCCTTCTCCTTTCCCTTCCTTCTCTTCTTTTTCTTTTTTTTTTTTTTTCACTTCAGCGAAAATTTTCCTGAGAGACATTATATCAATTTTGTATGTCAAAATTTATCTCTTCTCATTTTTCACATCATTGTGGATTATTTCCATCTTATCTTTATTTATTTTCCTTTCATCTATCTTTTTAAATATTTCAAAAAATTAAAAAATACCCTTATATAAATATAAAAACCATTATGTCTTTATTCTCTTTCAATCCCTCTTATCCCATCCTACCCCCCCCCCTATGTTTGGTCTACTCCCTTTTATATTTTATGTCATCTTGGCTCCACGTCTGTTATTTTTTTCATCTTTTCTAAATATATGTCCGAGGATTTGTATTTTTTCCAACTTTCCCATCTACTGTTATCCTCATTTTCACTACCTTCCTTGCTCCTCCCCTGATCCATTTTGTAATAATAAACTATTTCCTCTAACCATTCTCTGATATTTGGTTTTCCACTTTTTAACCAGTTTTTGGGTATCAAGCCCTTAGCCGCATTCAGGAGATTCGGAACTATTGATCTCATATATTGTTTCTTAGTTTTATTATGAACGTGGAAGAGGCAAGTCCAGATGTTTTGTTCTATTTTTTTTCAGTTATTTGCCTTATATTATTTAATACTTCCTTCCAAAACTCCATTATTATTGGACTTTCCCACCAAAGGTGTGTGATCGTTGCTTTTTGGCCACATTTTCTCCAACACAGCGGTGTTTTTTCCTGTTGATATTTGTATATTCTTACCGGAGTCAAATACCATCTTGTTACTAGCTTGTAGTTCATTTCAATAGTCCTCATATCCCAGGCATTATTATATCCCGTTTCTATCATTTTTTCCACTCTTTGATTTTCTATTTTTAAATTCAGTTCTTTTTCCCATTGTTTTATATACTCTGGTCTTTCTTGTGCATCCAGATCTGTCAGTATAGCATATATTTTTGATGTTCCATTTTTCAATGGTGTTTTATTGACCCATAATTTTTCCAGTGTAGTTAATTTCTTTTCGTCTCTAAGTGGATGTGGTATTGTGCTTACTAAGTGCCTTAATTGACAATAATTCCATTCATTCATCTTCCAACCATTACTTTCCTCTAATTCTATTCTTGTTCTAATCTTACAATTTATAGTGATGTCTTTCAATTGTGGATTCTTTATTCCTTGAGCTTCAAATATTTCCTTCCCAGGGGTAAAAAAATTCGATCCTGTGAGTGCTATTAATGGTGAATTGTATTTCCATTTATTCTTCAAGTGTATAGTGTCCCATATTCTAAATACATTTTTTGTTAATTCGTGTGTGTCTGTGTCCAATATTCTAAATTTTCGTGAGATCCAAATATTCTTATGAAGTGTAGCTCCACTTATTGTATTTTCCATTTCGACCCATTTTTTTTCATTTTTCTCATTTATCCACTCCAGTATTCGTGTTAGGACAATTGCTTTATAATATCTACTTATGTCTGGAGTGGCCAAACCTCCGTGCTCCCTTTTCCTTGTAATCAGCGTGTATTTAATTCTTGTTTTTTTGTTAAGCCAAATGTATTTTAATAGCATTGTTTTAATTACCTTGAAAAAACTTGATGGGATCTTTACTGGCAGCATCTGGATTCTATATATTATTTTTGGAAGTATCATCATCTTGAACATATTTATTCTTCCTATCCATGAGAGTGATTGTGTTCTTAGTTTTTTCGTTTCTTCTTTAACTTCATTAATCAGTGGGACAAAATTTGCCTGATATATCTTTTCAATTCTTGGGGTTATTTTGATTCCGAGGTATTTTAATTCTTTTACCCAAGTGAATGGGAATTCTTTTTGTAAGAACTGAACTTCCTTTTTCTCTAGTCCTATGTTTAATATCTCTGTTTTTATTGGATTAATTTTGAAATTTGACAATTCTCCATATTTTTTTATCTCTTTCAGTATATTTGGAAGTGACACTTTTGGGTTGGATACGTACATCAAAATATCATCCGCATATGCTGCGATCTTGTGTTCTTTTCCTCCTAATCTCGCTCCTTTCACCTCTTGATTGTTGCGGAGTGTTGCTAATAATGGTTCTAGTGCCAATACGTATAATAATGGAGAAAGTGGGAAACCCTGCCGTGTTCCGTTCTGCATCTTAATTCGTGATGAAAGTCTGCCATTTACCTTTATCATTGCTGTTGGGCCATTATATAGATTTGTTATCCACTTCATCATTTTTGTCCCTAATCCCAGGTGCCGCAACGTATCCATCATGAAACCCCAGTCTACCCTGTCAAATGCTTTTTCTGCATCTAATGACAGGAATAGAACTGGGGTCTCGTTTTGCACCTTCTTATGTAGCATCAATATTGATTTTAGGCTATTGTCCCTCCCCTCTCTCCCCGGGACGAATCCAGTCTGGTCCGGATTGATCCAAAGTGGAATTAGTTTGTTTATTCTAGTAGCCAAAATTTTAGAGTAAAGCTTAGTGTCTGCATTCAATAGTGCGATTGGCCTGTAACTTGAGCAGTTAGTTTTATCTTTCACTTCCTTTGGCAATATTGTAATGTGGGCTAGTAGCGATCCACTTCTTATTTGTTCTTCTTCCCCTATTGAATTCATATATTCTAGTAGTTTTGGAATCAGCTGTTCTTGGAATTCTTTATAGTATTTAACCGTGAACCCGTCTGGCCCTGGGCTTTTTCCTACGGGGGTCTCCTTTAATGCCAGTTTTATCTCTTCTTGCGTTATGTTTTTTTCCAGTTCTTCTAATTGGTCTATTTTTATTTTTGATAGTTTTGCATTTTTTAAATATTCTTGTATCTTCTTTGTTCTTGTGATCGCTTCTTTCCGACTTTCCTGTTCTTTTATTGCATATAGAGAACTAAAATATTTTTGGAATGCCCTCTGTCGAAGTCAGGATATGACGAAACGCGTCAGGGCGTGGCTTACACGACGCCGGAAGTGAGGTATGCGTTCCACCACGGCCTGATCCACAACCAGGAAGTGACCTGTTCCCCTGGATATCGAACCGGCCGGTCTTCAGAACGGTGACACGCTACCCATTACAATTTACTTGATTAACTGCTTTTAATGTGTACGTATATAGGATGAGGGGTTTTTTATGAAGTTTGTGGGGTACACTTAATAAACAGAATTACGCTATGTGCACACAATTTTCTCTTTTTGGCATTTATCTGTTTGGAGTTGTGGCCCCCCTCCTGAACCCCCAGGAGCGGTATTGAGAGAGTGGTGTTGGAAGATCTTTTGTTCCTGAAGGCTCTTAAAACTAGCAGATCTGGTGAGTTCGATCCCCTAGGGGGAGAGTGTCAACACAGGGTGAAATTCTGCTGACCGGTGGAAGGCGCACACTGAGTTACGACTGTATTGTCACTGATGGACTTTTTTCTGAGCACTTCACAGACTCTCTACCTCTCTACTTGATTGCTTTTATGCGTAGTTGGCCGCATGATTTTATATATATATCTTTGCTCAACAATTAGCGCTGTTTGTAGTATATGTCTACCCGTCTGGTTTATATATACTATTGTTATTATTATTTGTTTTTAGTCTTATGATTTTCTAAAACGGCTGCTGTCCTCTAGATCACTCTGCATAGATACTGAGTGCTATCATCTCCCCCAGTCTCTAGTTTTGCTCTCTTTTAACATCAATTGATCCGTCTGGCGCTGAGTGGTGTGCTGCAGGCCCGAGCAGACCTTTCCTTGCATTTTTGGAATGCCGTCGCAATATCTGTGGTTTTGTTTACTACTTCTCCTTTTTCCTTTTTAATCTTCTCGATATAATTTAGAGCCTTCTTTTTTTTTACCATACTTGCAAGGTATTTTCCTGGTTTATTGCCCCATTTGAATTTTTCTTGTACTACTCTGTTATACTCCTTCTTTTCTTCTTGTTCCATCCAATCCTTTAGTTGTTCTCTCTTTTGGGATAGTAAGCGGTATGTTTCATTGTTTATTTGATTTTTATGTTTTCGCTCTAGTTCGTATATTTCCTTTATTGTTTGTAGCATATTTTTCCTTCTTTCTTGTTTTTTTCCTGCCCCTATAGCTATTAATTTGCCCCTAATGACAGATTTATGAGCCTCCCAGATTATTGCTTTCGATACCTCTGGTGTGTAATTTTCCTTGAAATATCTTTTGATTTCTTCTATTATGCTTTTTTCGGTTTCATTATCTTCCATTAATTTTTCGTTGATTCTCCATGGGCCCCTTATGAGGGCTTCCCCTTGTATTTTCATTCTCAGCATTACCGGACTGTGATCCGAGGCAGTTATTATGCCTATTTTTGTTTCCTCTATTTCTTCCAGATTTCTATGTTCAACCAATATATAGTCCAGCCTGGAATAACTTTTATTTACTGCTGAGTAATAGGTGTAGTCCTTTGTACTGGGGTGCTGAATTCTCCAAGGATCTATTAATTGCGGCTCATATAATATTCTTTTTAGTTTCTTTAGTTGTCTTACTTCTCTGTCCCTTGCTATGGAGGTGCTGTCCATTTTATAGTCCATACTAAAATTAAAATTAAAGAATGCAATTGCTGCCTGTATCCACTAGATGTCATCCAAAACCCCTCATGTGTAAGACATTCAGCAGAAGAGCGTACACAGTAAGTGTATTTGTAAAATAATAGAGACAATCGTGGGGTAGGAGAGGGAAAGAGTGAAGAACCTAATTATTTCATATAGTGGCTATAGTATAGGCTTACCCAATACATGGGAAGACTAATCATTTCTCCAGAAAGGGCTGTAGACTACACTCGGTGTTTAAACCTTTAGGCACCAAGGAGTCCAAATAATACGTCCACATTTTCTCCTTTTGAAGAAGGACTGTGTCAAAATCCCCTCTTCTTGGGGGCAAATTCAACACATAAATCCCCTTGACTGTGAGACCCTTAGGGTCACCGTCATGAAATTTGGCAAAATGTAGGGGAATGGGTCGATCATCATCCTTTTTCTTAATGCCACTGATGTGTTCACCAATCCTAATACGGAGTTGACGTTTGGTTTTTCCTATGTAATTTTTATTGCAGGGACATGTAAGTATGTATATGACACGTGTTGTCGAACAATTAATAAATTGTTTAATTTTGTAATCCTTGCCTCCCCTTGGATTGGCGAACACATTAGTATGGTGCACGTATTTACATATGGTACAATGTCCACATGCATGCATGCCTGGAGGGGGTCTTCTCCCAGTAAGCCAGTTTTTACTAATCGTTCTCGTATACTCGGAATGGACTAGAACATCGCCTAGATTACGTGCCCTTTTAACTGTAAGTAGTGGTCTGGGGCTAATTATATTAGCGATTAATGGTGCCGACTTTAGGATATGCCAATGTCTATTACGAATCTCCTGGACTTTAGTCCATTGTGAACCGAACCTAGTGATGATTCTTGGAAAATCATGTACTGACTTATCAGGTTTTTGGGTATTTCCCTGTGTAACTAGGAGATCTTCACGTTTCTTTCCTAAAGCATTATTTTTGGCTTTTTTGAGGGAACTATGTGAGTAACCTCTATAGCTAAACCTTTGGTACATCTCATGTGCTTCAGTTTGAAACTGTTCCTCCTCTGGGCAGTTTCGCCTAATCCTTAAAAATTGTCCTGTAGGTATCCCTTTAATCAGGGATTTCGGGTGATGACTCTGTGCTAGGAGGAGGGTATTAGCTGCTGTTTCCTTTCGGAAAGTACTAGTTACAATCCTATTTCCACATCTGGTGATTTGTAGATCAAGGAATGAGAGGGTGTCAGCATGGTAGGAGTAGGTTAAATGTATGTTTCTTTCATTTATGTTTAATTGAGACAAGAATTCCAAAAGTTGTTCTGCTGAGCCCTCCCATACCATGAGCACGTCATCGATGTACCTTAGCCACAAGGCACAGTGGCCAAGGTACATCGAGGACTTATACACAACCTCCTCCTCCCAGAGGCCAAGGTGGAGACAAGCATAGGAGGGGGACCAGGGGGCACCCATACTGGTGCCTCTCACCTGTTGATAGAACCTCCCGAGAAACTGGAAAAAATTGTTGCCCAACATGAATTCGAGTAGTTCAACAATGAATTCATTATGGGCTCCCAATAATGGGTAATGGACATCAAGGAAGGATTTTGTGGCTTTAATACCCCAATCATGGGGAATCGATGTGTACAGACTTTCCACATCTATTCCCACTAGTAAGGCTTCTGGTGACAAGGAGAAGTTAGACAGTTTGGAGAGTATATCTCTACTATCACGGACGAAAGATGGTAATTTAGTTACCATATCTTCGATCATCGAATCCCCAAATTTACCAACTTTCTCCAGGGGACCCTTTATTGCTGAAACAATAGGCCTCCCCGGGGGGTTGGTTAAAGATTTATGCAGTTTGGGGATTATGTAGAAGGTTGGGATTGTAATATCTTCAGCTCTGAGGTATAGGTATTCCTTTTTGGTGAGAAGGCCAGCTTCCATAGCTAATTTTAGTTTGGTGTTCAAAGTGTCAACTAAGGCGGGGAAAGGGGTCCCAGTCAATTTTTGATAAGTGGAGGTATCACCCAACAATCTTAATGTTTCATCCTCATAGATTTTTTCACTGAGTAGGACCACATTGCCGCCTTTATCACTTCTCTTTATCACCAGGTTAGGAGCTTCCTGTAATTTGCGTAATGCCTTTCTCTCAGAGCTGGTTAAGTTGTTAGATCCCAACCATTCCCAGTTAATCCTCCCAAGATCATGTTTGACCTGATCAAGGAATAATTGAAGCCATTTATGCTTAGATAAGGCTGGCATTTTTGTGGATCTGATTCTCAAATTCTAATTGGGTGACTACTTTCGGCTTCAGAGTCGCTATTTGCGTTTTCCTCCAATAGAGATATTAGATTGTTAATAGCCTCTCTTTCCTCTTTATCAAGGTTAGGGTCGGGAGTAAGTGTGTTATCAGGACCTTTGTAATGCCAGAGTTTAAAGAGGACTTTTCTAAGAAATAGATTGATGTCCTTGAACACTTCAAATTCATTCATGGGTGCAGTGGGGGAAAAAGAAAGTCCTTTTTGAAGAAGTTTAATATGGTTTGAATCCAGCTGAAAATCAGATAAATTAACAATGCTCAGATCCATAGTGGCTGAGCTAGAGGATTCACTCAGCGTCTCCCACTGCGCCGGTTCTGAGTTGTGTCTCAGTCCCTTCCTCTTCCTTCTATGTTTGCTTTTCCTACGTCCCTGGGGTGATTCTTTTCCACTAATTGTTTCGGCCATTCCACAATCGCGTTGCCCTGAAGTTCCTCTAAAAAAGTGACAGATTTTTTAGAAATTTCTTTATCGAGGTCACTATCTGAAGAGGAACCTGTTCTACTCCTTCTAGTGCGTTGTGAATGTCTAGAGTTTCTGGAGGCGGATCTGCTTCTGTTTGGCAAAGTAGGGTTAAAGATATCACCCCCCTCCCAGTCAGTGATGTTTTGTCTAAATTTGTCTAAATTTTTCTTGTTTTGTGTATTTAAGATTTTTTTGTATTCTTTCTATTTCTTTTTTGATAAACTCATTATTTTATTAAAATCAGGTTCATCCTTATGAGGTTCCAGGGCCTTTGCACTTAATTCCAACTCCCCTCGAATCTCATGGAGTTGCGTCTCTTCTTCAGAGACTATGATTTTCATTAGTGCTAAGCCCCTGTTTAAACATTTCTCTTTCCATACTTCTAAGAATCTAGGAGTGTGGAGATGTTCAGCAGGGACAATTCTCTCCCTCAGTCCTCTAGGAATGATGTTGTGAGAGATGTGTGATTTTAAAGAGGAGATGTCCCATTTACGGTTCAAGAATTTAATCATAAGTTTTTTATGATTTTTGAAAAGTTTGCGTGTTGATTCCCCCTCTATTTCTTCACTCTTTCCATCAATAGAAAAGGCAGTATCAATCTCATCATCTAAATCACGATCAATCATATATGCTATGGATATACTTATGTGTATGGTCTGTGTAGATAAGCCGTCTATCAATCAGCTAAATAACAGATAGTAATACAATATAATGGTGGGATCACTAAGGCAAAGAAAGGGCAAAGAGTACCCCAAAACCTATAAACAACACAAACAGGGGTTACAGCCTATCCTTACTGCTCACTGGCTGGTTTCTAGAGGTTACAACACATAATTTCTGCTTGCCGATTGGTTGCTAGAGGTTAATGTACATTATTAGCGCTCACTAATTGGTTGCTAGGGGTTACAGCACATCATTACCACTTACTGATTGGTTGCTAGAGATTAATGCAGACCACTACTGTTCGCTGATTGGTTGCTAGAGGTTAATGCACATCATCACCTCTCACCGAGCAGTGGAGCAATCCCAAATAATTGAGCAAGTAAAGGTTCACATTAATACACATACTACAGGAGAGTGTCAGAGAGTGCAGACATACTGCGTAAGAGGTTCAGAGACTGCGGACATACTGCAGGAGACAATCAGAAACTGCAGACATACTGCAGGAGATTACCAGAGACTACGGACATACTGCAGAAGAATACGAGAGACTGCGGACATACTGCAGGAGACTATCAGAGACTGCGGACATACTGCAGGAGATTACCAGAGACTGCGGACATACTGCAGGAGATTACCAGAGACTGCGAACATACTGCAGGAGACAATCAGAGACTGCGGACATACTGCAGGAGACCATCAGAGACTGCGGACATACTGCAGGAGATTAACAGAGACTGCGGACATACTGCAGGAGACAATCAGAGACTGCGGACATACTGCAGGAGAATACCAGAAACTGCAGACATACTGCAGGAGACAATCAGAGACTGCGGACATACTGCAGGAGAATACCAGAAACTGCAGACATACTGCAAGAGACAATCAGAGACTGCGGACATACTGCAGGAGACCATCAGAGACTGCGGACATACTGCAGGAGATTACCAGAGACTGCGGACATACTGCAGGAGACCATCAGAGACTGTGGACATACTGCAGGAGATTACCAGAGACTGCGGACATACTGCAGGAGACAATCAGAGACTGCGGACATACTGCAGGAGACCATCAGAGACTGCGGACATACTGCAGGAGATTACCAGAGACTGCAGACATTATAAAGGTGATGGTCAGAGAACTTTCAGCAACGCACAGCTTTACAGTTGAAAAACACAGCTCAGGGTTTAAACAGGCATTTTATGGGTGTAAGGACATACCTGGCCAGCCAAACTCACTACATACATTCAGGTCTGTGAGCGGGGCTTTCACTCTCTGCTCTCACTACAACAGCCTGGAGCTCCACTGACGCTTTGTTGGGGGGCCCGTGCTACCCGTGAATTGGGGCCCCAATAACAGCTTTGCAGAGCGCACAGAGGACACGGGAGGCTGTATTCCCGTGCTAACCAGCTGAGGGGGGAGGGGCCGGGAGCTCCACTGACACTCTGACCCCGCTCACGTGCAGCCTGTATACTCGGAACAGAGGGTCCGTAGTGAGAGCCAGTGATTGTAGTGGGAGCGTCAGTGGAGCTCCCAGCCCTGCCCCCTCTATACTGGCTGGTGAATACAGAGGTCCGGGGGCGGGGCCGGGAGCTCCACTGGCGCTCCCACTCTGATCACTGGCTCTCACTACAGACCCTCTGTTCCGAGTATCCAGGCTGCACGTGGGCGGGGTCAGAGCATCAGTGGAGCTCCCGACCCCGCCCCCTTTTCAGCTGGCTAGCGCGGGAATACAGCCTCCCATGTCCTCTGTGCGCTCTGCAAAGCTGTCATTGGGGGCCCCAATTCATGGGTAGTGCGGGCCCCCCAACAAAGATTGGGCCCAGGTCAAGTGCCCCATTTGCCCTGCACTAAAGACTGCCCTGCTAATGGTTCCTCCTTATTGCAGGGGGAGAGGCCCTTCACTCAGAAGGCGCAAGAGAGCAAGTCAAAGCACAACCATATCCAGCGCAGCCCTTCAGCAGACTCTGCAGGCCCATCATTTAGGCATCATCTATCACCCACCGATCATGGACCAGCTGCCCCGGCGGATATGGTCACCAATTCTTGTTGGGCTTGCGGTGCGGTCCCGTTACCGGCCAAATGCCTTTGTAAGCGATGTTTTCAGGAGGTTTCCCAGGGTCAAGTGGTCAACGAGGACGTAGAGCTATACATCAAGAGGGCTGTGGAAGAAGGGGTAAGGGCCCTGTTGCCTGGCCCTTCTGCAGTGGCAGGGACTAGTCGCCTGAGGAGAAGGGAGGAGGACTCTCCGGAACCTGGAGCCATTAGTTCTGACTCAGAGGGGGACTCAGAGTTTGGTCAAGATAGTTTGGACACGTATTTGTTTGATTTCTCTCTGGTACCCTCGTTTATATCTGCGGTCAAGCTGGCCATCGATTGGGAGGAAGAATCTTCAGCCACTCAGGAGCAGAGAAAGTATTACCCGAATTTGAAAAGAGGATTTCCAAAATTTCCTTTCATAGTGGAGATCAAAGAGTTAATGGAGGAGGAATGGTCCAAGCCGGATAAAAGACCAGCACTGCGGAATAGGATCAATAAGTTATACCCGTTCCAACCCTCGGACGTGGAACCATGGGATACCCCTCCTAAAGTGGATGCGTCCTTGCAGCGTCTTGCAAGGCATATCACCCTACCATTGGAAAAGACAGTGTCTTTTAAGGATTCAATGGAACGGAGGGCCAACTCGGAACTGAAGAGAACCTTTACCACTGCGGGGGCTGCCTGCAGGCTGGCAGTAGCCCTAACCTCAATTGCCAAAGCCGTCAGGGTCTGGGCTTCAAATGTGGAGTCCGCGTTGGGTTCCCGAGCCCAGGAAGAGGTATTTTCATCAAATCTGCAAGGCTTGAAGTTGGCAGCTGAGTTCATAGCGGAGGCAGCAGTGGACTTGGTCAGGTCCACCTCTCGTATCATGGCCCATTCGGTTACAGCTAGGCGGGCTCTTTGGCTCAAACATTGGTCCGCGGATTCTGCTCAAAGCAAGCTTTATGCTCCATTCCTTTTTCAGGGAAAACACTCTTTGGTAAGACGCTGGAAGAGGTGATTCGCGGGTGACGGGAGGAAAATCTGGGCTTCTTCCCCAGGATCAGAAGTGACGTCTGCAATCATTTCGGACGATTAGAAGACCCCGGGACCAGTTCAAGGAGGCCAGGTCCTATCGGCCGGGCAGAGAGTTTTCACGTTTTCCATGGCGATCTCGCAGTGCCTTTGCCGATAACTCCAAATCAAAGGCTCCTCAAGCTCCGAAACCCACAGCCAAGTCCTTTTGAAGGGCGGCCCGCCCAGGGATCGCCAGTAGGGGCAAGGCTGGCCACCTACAGCGATACCTGGGCGGAGAGAATAACGGATTCCTGGGTCCTGGAAGTAGTTCAGATTGGCTTTCGTCTTCCATTTCGAAGTGCTCCTCCAAAAAGATGCTTTGTTGCAACAAGGATTCCTACTTCAGCAGAGAAGCGGGCATCACTGGAAGCATACGTCAAGGAGTTACTCGCTCTTCACGCTGTCGTACCGGTACCAAAGGAGGAGCAGGGTTGTGGGGTATACTCCCCTCTTTTTCTCATCCAGAAAGCATCAGGGAAATGGCATCCTGTCCTGGACCTGAGAAGCCTGAACACTTTTTTGAAGCCACAGCCATTTCGGATGGAGTCTCTCAGAACTATTGCGGCTGTGATCCGTCAAGGTGACTGGATGGTCTCGGTGGACCTCTAAAATGCGTACTTCCATATCCCAGTGGCCAGGGTTAATCAACGCTTTCTAAGATTCTTCTATGCAGGCGACCACTTTCAATTCAGGTGCCTTCTCTTCGGGCTCAGCTCGGCTCCAAGGACTTTTACAAAGGTTCTAGTAACGGTAATTGCCTATATTCGACAAAAAGGAATAAGAATATTCCACTACTTGGACGATGTCCTGATCCTTGCCCAGTCCGATGATCTTTTGCGACGGCACCAAGATCAGGTTCTCGCCACCTTAACGCAGTTCTGTTGGATGATAAATACAGCAAAGAGCCAGCTTACACTGTGCCAAACCTTAGTTTATCTGGGCATGTCTTTCGATACGCTCCAATACAAGGTGTTCCTTCCACAAGACAAGATAGATCACGTGTCAGCAGAGGCCCTGAAGATGGAAGCCTCCCCTACCATTACGGTACACGAAGGGATGAGTTTTTTTAGGGAGCCTGTCGGCCTGTATTCCAGCGGTGCCATGGGCACAGTGGAACATGAGGCGGTTCCAATTTGCCCTTCTCAGCCAATGGAGCCGTGGCTCACTACATCAGAAGACTCACATTCCGGTCTTTCTTTGCAACGATCTGCAGGGGTGGAGCAGAAAGGACATCCTAGCCTGGGGCAAACCCATCAACCCTGGAGGCTGGGTCATGGTCACATCGGATGCGAGTCTTTAAGGTTGGGGTGCGCATTGCATGGGATGGCATGCTCAAGGCAGATGGCCCCCTCAGGCTCCCCGTTCATCAAACCTGCTGAGACTCGCAGCGGCCAGGGAAGCCCTAAAAGTTTGTCTTCCCATCATTCACGGAAGGAGGGTCAGACTGTTAATGGACAACAGAACAGCTATTTCCTATGTCAGCAGGGGGGAGCAAGAAGCCTACGCTTGCTACAGATAACATCTGAGATCTTCGAGTTTTCCGAAAGTCACCTGCTAGACCTTGCAGTGGCTTATCTCCCGGGGAGACAGAACACCTTGGCGGATCATCTGAGTTACAACTTCACCAACAACACAGAGTGGAGGTGTTGTGGAAATTTTATTATATGGACTCATGTGGACATTTTATTCTAGGATGTGTGTTTTATAGATTGCCATCTGTCTCAATGTCTCTGATTTAATCGAGGAGCGCTCTAGCAGAGCGCACTTGCGTTGAATCAAGACCAGTGGTAAAAACGGTCAGTATGAAAACCTTCTCATGGGATTTGAGACGTGTTCTCTGTGGATGTTTGTTGGTTTGTAGGTACCAAGCGCAATGGGCTGGGCTTCTTCCTTTCAAATGACTATGCACATTAGAGAAGCGAAGTCCGCATAACGAGAGAAACCTATTTCATCTCTCTATCCTGCCGACTACACTATCCATTTTTGGATACATATCTGTTTTTATAAGATGACATTGATATCTGCCTTGTCGGTGTACTCGTACTGTACATTGACAACAGCAGTGGCAATGTCCCTGCAGATAGTCTCTCAAGCCTGTAAGAACCAGTAGAATGAGCTTGCTAGATACTGTTTACTTTGAACAGTATTAGGTGAGTTCCATGCTGACTAAGATGGAGCGTGTGCACTTCCTCCTCCTTTCCCTTCCGTGAGTGCCCTCCCCTTTACTGTTTGTCACTTCCTGTGATGTCATTTTTTTTGTTTTGAGGAAGTGATTGGCTGTTGTGTCTGATCACTTCCTGTTTGTCATTCTTTTGTTTCCAATGAATAAAAAGCCCAAGGGTCTGTGCTCCAGGGACAGACGCTTGAGACTCCAGCTTGAAGCAGCATTGTTCCTGATTCTACCTGGTGCTATGAAGTACTTTAAATTCCTTATACCAAAGAGCTTGATACAAACGTGCTTTTAAGCATGAAGGAATTGTTTTGTGCTTTGTGCACATTTAGACGCTGGAAGTGCACATTTTGGTGCGGTGTGGATTTGCGTACAAAGCTCAAAGGAATATTTCTACGACATTTATTGGCGAGCCAGATTGGAGCCAACGTAGTTCCAGCGCAGCGATCCAAGAGGAGAGATTGGGTCCCCGGTTCTGGGACAGGAAAAGGCCGGCAAAGTTTGGTAAGACAGACTGTATTTCAATTTTTTAAATTTTTTGTTGTTCTAGAACCGGAATCTGGTCTCTCTGCTCGCTGTTGCAAGTAATAGGTGTATTGGCTGGGGATAGAGTCTATATTTCTGTCCTTTGTAGACCCCTGGTCAATACAGCCTAGAGGGTAATTGTATGGGGTTTATGTTAAATGTAAAACCAGTCCTGTAGTACAACGTGATGGTATGCATGGAGTGTGCTAGTTGATGTTTTAAATGTGCGGCAGAGATTGAATGATATAACAGTGTGTGGCTGAGTTATTTCATAGTGCTGGTCACCGTGTGAAATAACTTTGTACAGTGTGTAGCTATTATATCATTTTGGTCTTGTTAGCGCTTATACGGGAGAAACTGCATTTTGAAGGATTTTTTATTTTTATTTTTTTTTTAGTGAAGACACCATTTTGTCTCTGCACATGGTGCAGACTCCATTTTGTATTCCTTTGTGTGTGCAAAGCCATGTGGTATAAGCTGCCATCTTGTTTCTAGACACCATTTTGTCTCTGCACATGGTGCAGACTCCATTTTGTATTCCTTTGTGTGTGCAAAGCCATGTGGTATAAGCTGCCATCTTGTTTCTAGACACCATTTTGTTTTACTTTTAAGTGAATTCAATCTTTTTAGGTTTAGCCATTTTTGTACTTTTCACATATTTTTCAGTAAAACTTTTGCGTTTTTATTTTATTCTTTATTTTTTTAATTTGGGTGTTTTCTCTGAGTTTCTCACAGGGCAATTCATACCCCTCTCCCATTGTTTTGGGTTTTATCGCTTTAGCTGAGTCTTGTATGGTATAGCTTGTGGTAGAAAAAGGCTTTGGTTTTTAAAACTCGTTTTATATTCACTTTATTGTTTAGAGTTACTTTTACGCAGTATTAAATTTTTTTTTTTTGTTCACGCCCAGACTGTTAGTATTTATTAGTTTGATCGTGTAACTACCGAGACATCGTACAACTGTTGAAATAGACAACAGAAGGCTATCCCCATTTTATTATTTTTTAATTTTTTTGTGATAATTTTGAGAAGCCACATTGTTCTGAAGTAAAAACAAATGGAAGTGCTCTGTGTAGTTTAGTCTGGCGACGCAGTGTATGGGCGTACAAAGGAAAACGCTTGTGTGTGTGCGTACACTTTGAGGGGTAGAGACCTAATTCAGGGGGTGATAATGCCTCGGGTTTTTGTTTCTAGTTGTTTCTAGACCAGATATAGTGGTTGTAGTCCGTCCAAACCACCGTAAAAGAAGGCACCGGGCGGTGGTCTCCGAGATAGGTGCAAGAGTTTTCCTGGACGCAGGGGTAAGACTATAAGCCGATTCGAATCGCCATGGGCAATTGGAAATCCATGCAAGGGAAGGAATGTGAGGCTTCCCGCAGCCGGACAGCTGCACAGCACATGAAATCTAGCTTTGGAGCAAAGGTCATGAAACCTCTAAAGGAATGGCATAGTTGGTCCAAGGATACCGCTTGGGGTATCCCTCTAGAGGGGACATTTGATGCCTGGAGATGGGAGAAATTCAAAACCGAGTTTAAAACCAGGCTCTGGGCAACAAAGACTTTAGATGTAGCTCAGCTGTGGCTTCAGAAGTCTATTATGGTAAACCGGCAAGGTATACAGAAGGCGGTTTCAGTCCGGAAGAACCACATTATGTACACCTGGCCCGAGGGGATAGCGGTGATTGGTGATCCAATGCTGGAAGCAGAAGAGGCTCTTTCTGGGCTAACATTGCTGAGGCAGGCTGGGTCCACCAACACAGGATCTGTTGTAGTTTCTTCTGATGCTTCTGCCATCGCCAATGTAACCAACCCTACTATACTCTCTCCAGCTAACATTCCTCTCTCTCCCACATCTCCACCTAACCGTGTCACCTTTGATGCTAAACCTCAATCTAGCCCTCTCTATCAGTCTCCCTCTGCCACATATGGGAAATTTTCTCCACTGATTGTGGTTGATTATGAATCATTTTCAACTGGTGATCTGCAGATGCTATGTGAGTCTAAGGGAATTGAGACCAGACTAAGGAACCGTGGGGATTGCATAACTGAGCTGAGAGCTTTTGATTCAGCCATACCTGCTATCTACCCTTCGTTGGTTGGCTTCCAGACAGGGAACGTTGTGGGCAAGGCAGCACACATTAGCCAACCAATAAAGCCACAACCTCCAAGGTATACACCTGAGCCCATTTTTGTCCCTGAACCTGGTACTTACCCAGTCCGGGTGCAACAATACCAGGGTGTTCCCAATACCAACGGTGAAAGGGCTTTAGGGGAGAGGGTGGTATGGCATGTCTCTTTTACTTCCTCAGAAATCAGGACCATACTGGCTGAACTGCCTGACTATAGAACGAATCCCAGAGGGTTCGTGAGAATGTCTTGTCAAAATCAATTTAGTTACGGCATGAGCGGAACAGATTGTGCCCAGGTTCTGAGGGCAAAAGTAGGAAAAGAACTGGCAGGGGTTATAATCTCCCGTTGCGGCATTGTCACCCACGAACAGGCCACTTCTGGAGGTAAGGAATTCTGTGTGGCCCTGCTAGCCAAACTTCCAGAGTTGTATGATGCATCCTCTACCACGGATGTGATGAAACTCAGTCAAAACCCAGGAGAGGAATGCGCTTGTTTCTGGCGTCGCCTGAAACAAGCTGCATTGGATGCAGATATGGAGGTTGGTCCTGATGTGCCAACCGACGGAGCTAAGTTAACCGCCATTCACCTTCTTAAGAGCCAAATTCCTAGAAGGCATCCATATGAAAATTCGAGACCAGTTATTATTAGCCAGACCCTGAATTTAATGAAACGACAATACCTGCCATTCTATCCACTCTCTCAGCTATAGAGAGAGAGATGGATAGGAAGAAACAGGATAAAACATCCAAAATCCTTGTGTCCCAAGCCCCTTATACAGAACAAAAGGGCCAGAATCGTTGCAAAAAGACACAATGCTGGAAAGCCCGATTTTGTTACATCTGTGGACAAGAAGGACATCTAAGACGTGACTGTCCTAACAGACCCAAGGGTAAGTGGCAGTTCATTCCGGACGATCCAACAACTTCAGTTGTAGGGATGGCCAGCCATGGCTATGATTCTTCATAGGACGTTGGCAAAGCGGTATCAGGTCATATAAACTTGTTTATCGAGGAATTAAAATATCCCCTCCCTTGCCTCATTGACACCGGTGCAGCCCGAACTGTTCTAAGATCCAAAGATCTCAGAGGCAAGGTTCCCCTCTCTGGGGAGACTACACCCACTGTGGGTCTCACAGGTCAGTGTCTCTATATACTACCAAACCACTCCATTGTAGGTTGGGCCAACACACAGAGGCCATTAAGTCTGTACTGGTATCGGATGATGTTCCCATCAATCTATTGGGAGCTGATATTTTATCTGAAATACAAGCGGTCATTGAGTACACTCCAACAGGTGTTGTGGTTAGCAGTGCATTGTCGGATGAGCACCTATGTGCAATGGTGGCTCTACCATACATGATAAAACCTGGTTGTTTTCTGGGGTTGGATGTGCTAGTAGAAGTGGATCCCAAACTTTGGGCGATTGACAAGTATGATGTGGGTCTTCTGCCGGTCCCGCCAACCACAGTAAACATCAGACCAGGGAGCATTTTGCCCCAATTACCACAATACCCTTTGAGTGTAGCTCAGATGGATAGTCTTAAAATCCAAATAGACCGGTACCTGCTGATAAAAGTTCTCACGCCAACCAAGTCCCCCTGTAACACCCCTTTGTTTCCAGTGGCTAAGAAGTCTGTCAAGGGTCAGGAAACAACTTTCCGTTTAGTACATGATTTAAGGGCTATCAATAAAATCATTATCAGCGATGCCCCTTTGGTACCCAACCCACACACCTTATTGGGCTCTATACCACCTAACGCATTTTTTTTCAGTGTCATTGATCTGACTAATGCCTTTTTTTCTGTACCACTGGACCCCCAGTGCCAGTACCATTTTGCTTTTTCATTCCAGGGTCGAAGACTGACTTGGACGCGCCTCGTTCAAGGGTCTGTGACTAGTCCTTCGGAGTACAGCTGCAAACTTAAAATAGTGTTGGATCAGTGGACCCCAACGAATCCAGAGGTGGTACTGTTACAGTATGTTGATGACCTGTTGCTTGGTTGCCCCACAAGGGATGTCTGTTATCAGCATACTGTTTCATTGCTTAACCATCTAGCGTTCACGGAGAAATTGCACTTTTGCAGGGAAAAGGTCACCTTTTTAGACATTGTATATCTCAGGGTACTCGACACCTGACAACTCAGAGAATTCAGACACTGAAAGACTTCCCAAAACCCCGAAACGCACGACAAACGAGAGCCATTCTTGGTCTTATCAACTACTGTAGAGACTGGGTCCCTAACATCTCATCCACTTTAGGACCCCTTTACGAAATCATATCCAAAACACCCTTTCAACTGACTGAGGATTAGGGATGAGCTTGGAGTTCGAGTCAAACTCATGTTCAACTTGAACATCGGCTGTTCACAAGTTCGCCGAACAGCGAACAATTTGGGGTGTTCTCGGCAAATTCAAATGCTGCGGAACACCCTTTAAAAGTCTATGGCAGAAATCAAAAGTCTGGTATGGAATTTAGGGGGACCCCACGTCTTTTTTTTTTTATTTTGGCCGGGGTTCCCCTTAATATCCATACCAGACCTGAAGGGCCTGGTATGGAATTTAGGGGGACCCCCACGTAATTTTTTTTTAAATTTTGATTCGGGGTTCCCCTGTGGGGAATTCCCATGCCGTTTTTATCAATGAACTTCTATGTGTATTGTCGGACCGGCAATGCATTAATAGCCGCGAGTAGTTTTAAATGGCTTTTTTCCTTTGAAATATCATTTTGCTGTCAGACTGTTCTAAACACGGGAAACATGCGCCCCTTTATAGGCATACTATAGACACCCCCTAGCTACAAAATTTAAAGGGATATTACACTTTTATTGTTTGACTTTAAGCATTATTAAAATCACTGCTCCTGAAAAAAACGGCCATTTTTAAAAGTTTTTTTTGCATTGATCCATGTCCCCTGGGGCAGGACCCAGGTCCCCAAACACTTTTTATAACAATAACTTGCATATAAGCCTTTAAAATTAGCACTTTTGATTATTCATGTTCGTGTCCCATAGACTTTAACGGTGTTAGCGTGTTCGAACTAACTTTTTTCCTGTTCGCATGTTCTGGTGCAAACCGAACAGGGGGGTGTTCGGCTCATCCCTACTGAGGATAACTGGTCAACCCTACAGAACTTGATTCAAGAACTCTCCAAAGCACCTGCTTTAGGTCTGCCTAACTACGACCTCCCTTTCTACCTTTTCTGCTATGAAAGCAAAGGCCATGCCACTGGAGTACTGACCCAACTACATGGGTCCAAGTACCGACCCATCATGTATCTTTCAACTGCTCTAGATCCAGTCATTCGAGGCTCACCAGGTTGTGTACGAGCAGTAGCCGCCTGCGCTGTACTGTTACAGAAGGTAGGTGACATAGTCTTGGACTCCCCACTGACCCTCTACTCCCCATTCAGTACAAGAGATCCTAAATCAAGTTCAGACAAAACACCTCTCTGCTGCCAGATTGACTAAGTACGAAGTGGCTCTCCTAACCCCTACTAACCTGACTTTAAGACGATGCACGATTTTAAACCCAGCATCTCTTCTTCCTGTTGAGGAGGAAGAGAAGGGGGGAGATAATGATGTTAAAAATGACACACAAACTTTCCAGACTAACAATACTAATCTCTCTACCTCTAACCAACTTGTTAATTTAGAAGGACAACATGCTGATGATCCACACAACTGTGTTTCTCTGATTGAACTCGAGTCAACAGCCATCAGCCCAGTGAAGGAGGCCCCCATCCCAAACGCTAAGAACCTTTTTGTCGATGGTTCCAGGTATTACACCCCAGATGGTAAGCCACACACAGGTTATGCAGTGACTACCGTCAGTAAAATTGTGGAAAATGGTTCATTGAGTTCCAACATGTCTGCACAGGAAGCTGAGCTGTGGGCACTGGCAAGAGCTTGTGAGACCCAAGAAGGTCAAAGGATCAATATCTACACAGATTCCAGGTATGCTTTTGGGATAGCTCATGATTTCGGTCCTATCTGGAAAGCAAGAGGGTTTCTGACTAGTTCGGGGAAGCCTGTGAAACATGCGCAGTTAATCAACAGGTTATTTTAGCCATTCTAAAAGTTAAGGCCCACACGGCTGATAGGACTTTGGAGGCCGATGGCAATGCCTTGGCAGATAGAGCTGCTAAAGAAGGTGCTCTGAACCCTCCTGGGGAAACCCTGATGCTAGCCAACCCCTCTGATGTGTCTCTAGAAGAATTTAGGAGACTACAGTCATAAGCTGAATTACAGGAAAAAAGGAGATGGACAGCACTAGGGGCCACAAGAGGTCCAGATGACATCTGGGCTCTTGGTAATAAATGGTGTTTGCCAAGATCGCTTTTTCCAATGATGGCCCAATCGGCTCATTATCCAGGGCATCAGTCAAAGATGGTTATGTGTGCACAGGTGGATGAGCATTGGATCGCCCCTGGATTTACTACCGCAGCTGCTAATTTTGCAGCAGCCTGCCTGGTTTGTGCATTGCACAACCCAGGTAGGACGGTACCAGTACCCAAACAACATTCCCCCCGACCAGAATATCCATTTCAGCGCATCCAGATAGACTACATTACGTTGCCAAGGAGTGGGCCGTACGAACACGCCTTGGTCTGTGTAGATATGTTTTCAATTTGGCCGGTTCAGAAAGCAAACGCCACCACCACAGCCAAGAAGATCCTGTCCGAAATAGTGTGTCGCTGGGGCCTACCTGAAATGATCGAGTCAGACCGAGGCTCCCACTTCACTGGTCAGATATTTGCAGAAGTGTGTAAAGCCCTCCATATCAATCAGGGATTACACACCCCTTATCACCCCCAAAGTAGTGGTAAGGTTGAAAGATTGAATGGAATACTTAAAAACAAAATCTCCAAAATAATAGCTGATACTGGGAAACCTTGGCCTGAATGTCTCCCCATAGCTCTCCACTCCATCAGAAATGCCCCTAGACGACCTCATGGGTTATCTCCATATGAGGTTTTGTTTGGATGTCAACCAAAAACAGGGTTGTACTTCCCTCAGCAGCTGTCATCTTTACATTCTAAGCTGACGGGGTATGTGCAGTCACTGCAACGTGAGTTAAAAAAAATCCACCACAGGGTTCATGTGTCCCTTCCAGACCCTGATTCAATAACCGGTTTACATTCTATCCAACCAGGTGACTGGGTCGTGGTAAAGAAACACCAGAGGACGGGGCTAGAGTCGAGATACCTCGGACCATTCCAAGTTCAGCTGACCACGCCGACCTCTCTAAAGCTTGAAGAACGAGACAATTGGATCCACGCCAGCCACTGCAAGAAGCTGCTCAACTACATCAAAGAATGAGGAGTATCTTCTTTATTTATAGCTTTAGTTTGGTGTATTTTAGCAAGGGTAATGATGAAAAGCATCCCAATTTATTGTTTAAAATGCATCTCCAGCTGGCAAAAATGGCGAACATGACCAACTGCTGGGTATGTTCCAAACCCCCACCAAGTCTTGATGCCCCAGCAATGGCAGCAGCACATGCTATATATGATATCCGTATTGGCATGAGGAAATCAAAGACCAAACAGACACTTGTCAATAGAACTTAATGATACATTCTTAGAGGGTAAAATTAGTTATAGTTTTAACATTAGCTCTGGCTTTTGCCCCTCCCTCACAAAACCAATATGGGTATCGGGACAACTAGGTAGCGCACAAGTGTGCTTCAACTTTAGTTTCGGTAGAGGTGATACCTTTGTAGGGTCCACCACCTGTAAGAAAGGTATAACAGTTAATCTAACCAACGAAAGCCCCGGCCTTTTTAATGACACCAATAGGCCAGATTACATCTGTTGGAAGAAAGGGTGTGACGTTCAGACCAAGGGAGCTATCCCCCAGTCTATCCTGTTACTACTCAATGCACGTAACCGTCAGAGTGATTCCCCCTGTGCGACTCTGACTGGCCCCTTCTATTTCTTATGTGGTACATCAGCTTATAAGGTAATTCCCCCTAATGCAGGAGGTTCATGCGTCCTGGTGAAACTAGTCCCAGCATCTTACATCGCGGAAGATCTGATGGCGCGAGAGAAGGTAAGAACGGCAGGAAAAACTAGAAGGGAATTGTTCACCAACTCCGACCAGGCCTGGGCATGGTTTCCTGCGGGTGGGGGATTGAACTTATGAAACGATTGAACAATTTCTCATCCATTGTGGATGGGATATTCAATGAAACCGTAGAAGCTGTAAGGGAAATTTCACAGGAACAACATCAGATCAAGACCCTTCTCTTGCAGGAAAAGATGGCCCTTGATTATCTGTTGGCATCCAAGGGGGGTTTCTGTGAATTCATAGGTAAAGACTGTTGTACCTGGATTGAGGATACCAGTGACAAAGTTCAGGCCCATATGGATAAGGTTAGATCCCTGCAAGGCAAAGCCAGAGCTATAGCTAGTGAAGGTTGGAATCCTTTTAAGGGTTTGGGAAACTTTGGCAATTTTTTATTTTCCATTGGATCATGGTTGAAGGAAGTAGGGATATATATACTCATGTTGTTTTTATTTCTATTCCTTCTATAAGTCCTGATGAGGTGCTCCTGTTGCCTGATTGGACGCGTGAACAGAGCCCGAGCAGATGACCACATCATTCTCGATGAGATAAGACGTCCCGAAGCCCAAACTACGTACCAGTCACAGAGGATCCCAGACCGACCAACGATTACTACAGCTTACCATGTCGTGTCCTCCCTATAAGTCATCTATCCTGAAGAACAGAATCTACATGTCAAGCCCTGTTTTCCACTTTATGGACTGTAAGGACTGATTCCCAGGTGTAAGAAGGAGATAGAAGAAGATCAAGATTCATCGAGGGACACATGGGAGCATATGACTAAAAAGGAAGGACTGTTGTGGAAATTTTATTATATGGACTCATGTGGACATTTTATTCTAGGATGTGTGTTTTATAGATTGTCATCTGTCTCCCTGTGTCTGATTTAATCGAGGAGCGCTCTAGCAGAGCACACTTGGGTTGAATCAAGACCAGTGGTAAAAACGGTCAGTATGAAAACCTTCTCATGGGATTTGAGACGTGCCGCATAATGAGAGAAACCTATTAATCTCTCTATCCTGCCGACTACACTATCCATTTTTGGATACATATCTGTTTTTATAAGAGGACATTGATATCTGCCTTGTCGGTGTACTCGTACTGTACATTGACAACAGCAGTGGCAATGTCCCTGCAGATAATCTCAAGCCTGTAAGAACCAGTAGAATGAGCTTGCTAGATACTGTTTACTTTGAACAGTATTAGGTGAGTTCTATGCTGACTAAGATGGGGCGTGTGCACTTCCTCCTCCTTTTGCTTCTGTGAGTGCCCTCCCCTTTACTGTTTGTCACTTCCTGTGATGTCATTTTTTTGTTTTGAGGAAGTGATTGGCTGTTGTGGCTGATCACTTCCTGTTTGTCATTCTTTTGTTTCCAATGAATAAAAAGCCCAAGGGTCTGTGCTCCAGGGACAGACGCTTGAGACTTCAGCTTGAAGCAGCATTGTTCCTGATTCTACCTGGTGCTATGAAGTACTTCAAATTCCTTATACCAAAGAGTAGGGATGAGCCGAACACCCTCCGGTTCGGTTCGCACCAGAACCTGCGAACGGACCGAAAGTTCACACGAACGTTAGAACCCCATTGACGTCTATGGGACTCGAACGTTCGAAATCAAAAGTGCTCATTTTAAAGGCTAATTTGCATGGTATTGTCCTAAAAAGGGTTTGGGGACCCGGGTCCTACCCCAGGGGACATGTATCAATGCAAAAAAAACTTTTAAAAACGGCCGTTTTTTCGGGAGCAGTGATTTTAATGATGCTTAAAGTAAAAAAAAAAAAAGTGAAATATTCCTTTAAATATCGTACCTGGGGGGTGTCTATAGTATGCCTGTAAAGTGACGCGTGTTTCCCGTGTTTACAACAGTCCCTGCACCAAATGTCATTTTCAAAGGAAAAAATCTCATTTAAAACTGCTTGCGGGTTTAATGTAATGTCGGGTGCTGACTCCTGGCAATATGGATGAAAATCAGTGAGACAAACGGCATGGGTACCCCCCAGTCTATTCCCAGGCCCTTTGGGTCTTGTATGGATATTAAGGGGAACCCCGCACCCAAATTAAAATAAGGAAAGGTGTGGGGCCACCAGGCCCTATATACTCTGAACAGCAGTATACAGGCGGTGCAAACAAGACAGGGACTGTAGGTTTGTTGTTAAGTAGAATCTCTTTGTAATTTTGAACGGGTACATTTTTAACGTGTTTAGCTCCAGCCAAAAAATCTTTTTTAAGCTTTTTGGAAAACATAGGGAAGGGTTATCACCCCTGTGACATTTGTTTTGCTGTCTTTCCTCCTCTTCAGAAGATTTCACCTCACTTTTTGTCCCAATGAAAAATGTTTTTTGAAAATTTGGATTTTTTTGTGGAACAAGGATTGGAAAGCATCAGTGGAAAGGAGAAATGTTTTTCCCATATTAACTCTTACAGGAGAGAATTTCCCTTCCTAGGGGTAGATTTCATCTCACTTCCTGTTGTCTCCTTCCGTTTGCAAGTAGGAGTCGTTTGTAAGTTAGATGTTTGAAAGTAGGGTCCTGCCCTATATACTCAGCAGAAATTTGGGCCTTAGGTGTTGCTGTGGCCACAACACTGTAAGCCCTCACAGGGCCCTGCTGTGAAATATTAGATCAAGAATTGTAATTACATGCCCCTGTTGAACAGGAGCTGAAAAATTAGGCCTTAGGCACTGGTGCTGGTGCCACAACACTGCAACCCCTCACAGACACTCTAGTTGGAACGCAGGAACGAGCCCTGCTGCAAAGTATTGCATCAAAAATTGTAATTACACGCCCCTGTTAAACAAGGGCTGAAAAATTGGGCCTTAGGCACTGGTGCTGGTGCCACAACACTGCAACCCCTCACAGACACTCTAGTTGGAATGCAGGAACGATCCCTGCTGCAAAGTATTACATCAAAAATTGTAATTACACGCCCCAGGGGCTGAAAAATTGTGCCTTAGGCACTGGTGGTGGCGCCCAGAACCAAAAATGTTCTTACAAGCTATCAGTGTGATGATTGAGGAGGAAGATGATAATTACTCAGGGATAGTCACTCAGCATCAGCATAGGCAGTCTTTGAAGGGATCTGAGATTTCAAAAAAAATTATTCGGTTACATCAGCATCAGGTGCTTGGTAGCTGGTGGTGATCCAAGACTGATTCATTTTTATGAAGGTCAGTCGATCGACCGAGTCGGTGGACAGACGCACCCTTTGATCGGTTACCACGCCTCCAGCAGCACTGAATGTGCGTTCCGAAAGAACGCTGGATGCAGGACAGGCCAGTAGCTCAATTGCATACTGTGCAAGCTCTGGCCAGTGATCCATCCTCAAGACTCAGTAACCCAGAGGATTTTCGGTGGGAAAGGTGTCCAAGTCTGATCTTGCCCCTAGGTATTCCTGCACCATGTAAAACAGACGCTGGCGATGGTTGCTGGAACCGATCATACCTTGGGGCTGCGGACCAAAAAATTGTCTGAACGCATCGGTCAGACGGCCACCTTCTCCACCGCTCCTTCTTTGACTGACCGAAGCCTCAGCAACACGTTGTCCAGAAACAGGAGTTTGTAACCTCCCAGTCTCTGGGAACGCGTTGCACAGACCTTTCTGCAAGGCCTCCCGAAGATGTTTCATCCTCTGCTCCCTCTGCGATGGCAAGATAAGGTCCGCAACCTTACCCTTGTAACGTGGATCAAGGAGGGTTGCCAGCCAGTATTGGTCCTTCTCCTTGATACCACGAATACGAGGATCCTTACGCAGGCTTTGCAGGATCAGGGAGGCCATGCAGCGTAGGTTTGCTGAGGCATTCGGTCCGGAGTCCTTTGGGTCACTAAGGACGACAACGTCCGGAGCCACCTCCTCCCAGCCACGTACAAGTCCATGTGTTTCTTGGGACTGATCCCTTAAAGACTGCTGCTGATGCTGAGTGCCAGGCTCCACCTCCATACTGACACAATCTTCCTCCTCCTCCTCCTCCTCATCCTCTTCCTGTGTGATCGGCGGGCACGCAGGAACACTGTCTGGATAAAGGGGGCCCTGAGAGCTAAGGAAGTCCTCCTCTTCCTGCCTCTGTTCTGCCTCAAGTGCCCTGTCCATTATTCCACGCAGCGTGTGCTCCAACAGGTGGACAAGGGGGACAGTGTCACTGATGCATGCACTGTCACTGCTCACCATCCTCGTGGCCTCCTCGAATGGTGACAGGACAGTGCATGCATCCCTGATCATGGCCCACTGGCGTGGGGAAAAAAAACCAAGCTCCCCTGACCCTGTCCTGGTGCCATAGTCGCACAGGTACTCATTGATGGCCCTCTGCTGCGTGTGCAGCTGCTGCAGCATGGCCAACGTTGAGTTCCACCTGGTGGGCATGTCACAGATTAGGCGGTTCTTGGGCAGGTTAAACTCCTTTTGGAGGTCCGTCAGCCGAGCACTGGCATTATATGACCGGCGGAAATGCACACAGACTTTCCTGGCCTGCCTCAGGACATCCTGTAAGCCCGGGTACCTGCCCAAGAACCGCTGCACCACCAAGTTAAGGACGTGAGCCAAACAGGGCACATGGGTCATTTGTCCCTGTCGGAGGGCAGAGAGGAGGTTGGTGCCATTGTCGCAAACCACCATTCCTGCCTTAAGTTGGCATGGCGTCAACCACCTCTGAACCTGCCCCTGCAGAGCTGACAGAACCTCTGCCCCAGTGTGGCTCCTGTCCCCCAAGCACACCAGCTCAAGCACCGCATGGCATCTTTTGGCCTGCGTACTTGCGTAGCCCCTTGAACGACTACGGAGCACCGCTGGTTCCGAGGAAGAGGCCATGGAGGAAGAAGAAGAGGAGAGGGTGGAGGAGAGAGGTGTGTCACAATCATTAGCATTTTTGAGGCGTGGTGGCGGAACAACCTCCAACACTACTGCACCTTGTCCTGCATCCTTCCCAGCTGCCAGCAGAGTCACCCAATGCGCCGTGAAACTTAGGTAACGTCCCTGTCCATGCCTGCTGGACCATGAGTCAGCGGTAATATGCACCTTACCGCTGACCGCCCTGTCCAGTGAGGCATGGACATTGCCTTCCACATGCCGGTAGAGAGCCGGAATCGCCTTCCGTGAGAAAAAGTGGCGTTTGGGTACCTGCCACTGAGGAACCGCACATTCCACAAACTCACGGAAGGGGGCAGAGTCTACCAACTGAAAAGGCAGCAGTTGAAGTGCTAGCAATTTTGCCAAGCTAGCATTCAACCGCTGGGCATGTGGATGGCTGGGAGCAAACTTTTTTCGGCGGTGGAGCAGCTGGGGCAGGGAAATTTGCCTGGTACAATCTGACGTCGGTGTACCAAAAGCAGATTGCCCACAAGTACTTGGCTGTGACACACCTAATTCTACACCTTCATTACTCTCAGTGCAGATCTCAGAGAGGACTGGAGGTCTAGTGGGGTTGTAAATCTCAGCTGATGAGGAGCAAGGAGAGGTCCTCTTTGTTCTTTGGTGTGGGTCTTTTAGATACGCTTGCCAACGAACTGCATGGCAGGTCAACATATGTATGGTCAAGCATGTGGTACCCAAGCGGGAGATGTTTTGGCCACGTGAGATACGCTTGAGACATATGTTGCAAATAGCAGCGGTGCGATCTGATGCACTCGTCTCAAAAAAGGCCCACACCAAAGAACTTTTTGAATAACGCGCAGAGACTGCAGCGCCCTGCACATGTGGAGCTTTGGGGTGTGATGCAGTCAATGTGCTGCCCTTAGGCTGGCCCCTGGAGGGCATCCTACCTCGTTGGTGATGTGCCGCCTCCTCCTCCTCCTCCTCCTCTCTCCTATCAGGCACCCACTTTGAGTCAGTGACCTCATCATCCCCTCCCTCCTCATCACTGGAGCAAACCTGGCAGTATGCTGCAGCAGGGGGAGCATGACTGCCAGATTGCTGTCCTTCTTGGGCACCCCCTCTGTCCATGCTCATGTTACTGCCTTCATCGAGCTCAGTATCATCATCAGAGCCTTCCAAACGCTGGGCATCCTCCTGGAGCATGTACCCAACACTGTGGTCAAACAGTTCGAGGGACTCCTCAGGAGGACATGGTGGAGCTAGGGAAGGAGTCACTGATGACATTGAGCCGAGGGAAGAGGCCGCTGCTTTGCCAGACAAAGCACCCTGGGCATGGGTGAGAGAGGATGAGGAGGATGAGGACGGCTTGGTCATCCACTCGACCAAGTCTTCTGCATGTTGCGGCTCAACACGGCCAGCTGCCGAAAAAAAGGCCAAGCGTGTCCCATGGCCACGTGCTGATGAGGATGCACCGTCTCCACGACCAGCACTAGACACAGAGCCTGCTTGTCCTCTCTTATTGGCTTGTGACTGTCTGCCTCTCCTTCTTGGCCTTCCAGACATACTAATGGCCTGTAGCTGCACTAAGCTGGGATATATATATATATATATATATATATATATATATATATATGTACTGATACTGCAGCTAGCAAAATCAACTGCCTGCCTGTAGTATGAGAACACCACCAACCTTCTACAGGTAGCTTTAGCTGAACACTGTGAGGTGGACGCACCCCACTAACTTGTAGGTTTAGCTGAACACTGTGAGCAGGACGCACTGCACTAACTGTAAATAGTCTAGCTGCCTGACAGTGGTACTAATAGGATCAAAAGAACACCAGTAATTTTCTTCAGGTAGCTTTATATACTGTAACAAGACAAGCCTGCCTGTCAGTAGGAAGATAACAGGAACGGATCTAGCTGAACACTGTGAGCAGGACGCACTGCACTAAATGTAAATAGTCTAGAAGATAACAGGAACGGATCTAGCTAAACTGAATACAGTGTATATATATATATATATATGCAACACCTGGGATGCATATATATACACAATACACTGTAAGTGCAGCTAACTGACTGACTGATCTGCCTAATCTATCTAACTCAAATCAAATGACACTGTCTCTCTCTGTCTATCTCTTTCAACGCCGGAACACACACTACACAGGGCCGCGTGCAGGCGGCCTTATATAGTGTGGGGCGTGTACTTAATCCCCTGAGCCATAATTGGCCAAAGCCTCCTTGGCTTTGGCCAATTACGGCTCTCTGTTCAGACGGCGCTGTGATTGGCCAAGCATGCGGGTCATAGTGCATGCTTGGCCAATCATCAGCAAGCAATGCACTGCGATGCCGCAGTGAATTATGGGCCGTGACGCGCCACACAAATTTGGCGCGAACGGCCCATATCGTTCGCAATTCGACGAACGATCGAACAGCCGATGTTCGAGTCGAACATGGGTTCGACTCGAACACGAAGCTCATCCCTACCAAAGAGCTTGATACAAACGTGCTTTTAAGCACGAAGGAATTGTTTTGTGCTTTGTGCACATTTAGACGCTGGAAGTGCACATTTTGGCGCGGTGTGGATTTGCGTACAAAGCCCAAAGGAATATTTCCACGACAGAGTTTGAACCCAAAATATCTCAAGGAGATCTTCAATCATTGGAGGGTACCCGAGGTGGACCTCATGGCGACATCAGAGAATTGTCAGGTTCCCCAGTTCTTCTCTCGGTTCTTCTGTCCGCAGGCTCTGGCACAAGACGCCCTTTCCCAGGAGTGGAATTTCAAGCGGGTGTACATTTTTCCCCAACGGCTCTAATCCTTCGGTCATAACTGAAGATCATGGAGGAGAAGGTTTTGGCAATAATGATTGCTCCATTCTGGCCGAGGGGGCCATGGTTCTCCCTCCTTTGTCACCTGGCGACATGCCCACCAGTCAAGTTGCCTCAGAATCGGGACCTGCTCCTTCAGCACGATCAGTTTCATCCCACCCAGCCCGCCTAGCCTTGACTGCATGGCTTTTGAGAGGGACAGGCTGAACAGCCTGAATCTGTCTGAATCGGTAGTGTCAACCCTACTTACAGCAAGGAAGCCTTTTACTAAGAGCACCTACCACCGAGTTTGGAAGAAATTCGAGGCATTTCCCACTCAACAGGGATTTTCATTTCAGAACCCATCTGTGGCTAATGTGTTGTCATTCTTTCAGTCTGGTCTGGAGGCAGGCCTCAGTTATAACACCGTTAAGGTGCAAGTTTCAGCTCTGACAGCATTGGCGGACGTTCCTTGGGCCAAAGACCAACTTGTGGTCAGGTTCCTCAGGGCGGCCATCAAGATTCGGCCTCCAATTCATTCTATGTTCCCAAGCTTGGACCTTCCGTTGGTACTAAAGGGGTTGCGGAAGTCACCCTTTTTTCCGGACTCAACCAGCTCAATATATCACCTGACCTTGAAGATGGTGTTCCTGACAGCAGTGGTTTCGGCTAGACGAGTTTCCGATATTGCTGGATTTTCTTGTAAAGAGCCCTATTGCACGTTTTTTCCGGATAGAGTTGTGTTATGTCCTTCCCCAGAATTTCTGCCGAAAATCTTTTTGGAGTTCCAGTTTAATTGGCAGTCGGTGCTTCCAGCCTTTCTACCACCACCTAGGGATCCAGAAGAGTTGGATTTACAGAAATTAGACCTGTAGACCATGTTGCAGACATATTTGGAGAGAACAGAAGCGTTGCAAAAGTCTGAAACTCTTTTTATATATTCAAGTGGCCCCAGGAGGGGCATGCCGGCCTCCTCAGGGGTAGTCTCATCATGGGTAGTGAAGACAATCCACACTGCATATTCACTGGAAGGCCTCTCTCCTCCCCAGGAGCTTCAGACACACTCAACCAGGGCAGTCTCATCCTCTTGGGCGGCCTGGTGTAAGGTACCAGCGGACGTTGTCTGTAGGGCGGCGAGCTGGAGTTCCCCTAATACCTTCATTAAGCATTACAAACTAGATGTGGCATCTTCCCAGTCAAGTCTCTTGGGAACTTCTGTATTGTCTAGATGTTAATAAAATTTCCTGTTGGCAGCACCTGGTGTCCGAGTTTTTTCGTTTTGTTTCCCTCCCTTGGTGTGTGCTAGTTAGGTCCCGAGGTTGTGCTGGCATGAGGCTGAGCCAGAAAAATTGTCATCCATACTTACCGTAATTTTCCTGTCATCCATACTTACCGTAATTTTCCTTTCCACTATTTGTGTGTGTATATATATATATATATATATATATATAAAATGTGTGTATTTGAACAGCAGATAGCACGGGTGTAGCTTTTGTAAGGTTATATATAAACAGAACAGCACAGAGCACTTTTACAACTTTGTACCATTGTAAGGTTATATATATTGGGAGGAGGAGCTACGTTCTGACGTCACCGCTGCACGTCCAGTCCCGGAAGTTACGGGCTGTTTGGAAGCCGGCCGGCTCATCCTTTCATGTTTATCTTGCACATGTACATCCATCGTTTTGTAAGTGTTCATTTGTCCTTTTTACGTAAAATAAATGTTTAAGGATTTACGCTATGTGGAGTTTTTTGTTTTTTTTGGTAAAAATACTGCCCAATTATCGATTCTTCTGCTGACTACCCCCGCTGACGCTGAGGAGTCCAGTGCTTGCCAGTGAGATCCCGGGCTGGGGTTACAGCCACTCGCCCAGTGTGGTCCCCTGTAATAAGGGACCACCGATTTCTGGTAAGCAGCAGCATTTTTCTGTGGTGGAGGCTATATCTTTTTCACTTATCACTTCAGTGTGGAACCTCACAATACATCACCTTTGGATTTGCATCAATTATTGGACTTTTTTATGGTTTATTCTTTGCTATATGGATTCAATTTTTTCACATATGGATTGATTTTTGTGTTTTCTATATTCCACCTTTATGGAAAAATTTTAATTGGACTCTTTTATAATATTTCTTTACATATCACGCATCTGCATTCATACATTTGATGCACTATATTAGGTTATATATAGTTTGATGCACTTAAGTTTACATTTTTGTTATATGTCTCTGCAATTTTTATTTTGTGTCACTTGTCGTGATTTTTGGCACTTATCATTGTCAGCACATGTCAATTATTATTCTATTGATTAGCGCGACTTTTTGCTTTGTTTATATATAAAGTACAACAGCAGAGGACGCTGTTGTAGCTTTGTACCAATATAAGATTTTATATAAAGTGGAACAGCAGAGGGCGATGTTGTAGCTTTGTACCAATGTAAGGTTTTATATAAAGTGGAACAGCAGAGGGCGATGTTGTAGCTTTGTACCAATGTAAGGTTTTATATAAAGTGGAACAGCAGAGGGCGATGTTGTAGCTTTGTACCAATGTAAGGTTCTATATAAAGTAGAACAGCAGAGGGCGCTGTTGCTGCATTGAAATGTTTTAGGGTTTAGATAATACAGCCGAGAACTTATGTGACAAACAGAGGGTACAACTCTTGCTGCAGTCATTACAGCTCCCAGTACCTGAAACATGTTAGGATTAGGAAGCCATGTAAAGTGATGTAATAAGATTGGCTCATAGAGCAGAGCCCTCCCACTGTCAGCCTGATTTCTGGTTCTCAGAATATGGAACAATACTAAATCATCATTTCTTTTGTTTGCATGGATCCATTTATGGTTCTCGTTTCTGATTGGTTTCTGTGAGTTGATGGCTATTTCCACTCTTTTATATGAAGTCAGAGAAATCGACCAATAAAATAATTTGTAGGAAGATGACCAGACATAACGAGCTGAACAATATTTTTTAGCCCAAATACTGCAGATGAGACGAACGTCATATCCAAAAAATGTTACATTTATTGAAAGATTGCACAATCGCTGAATTCAGTAAACATAGCCCCTCCCACTGCACCCAGGACAAAGTTGTATTGTGTTACTCATTACAACGGCCAACATAGCCGAGAAACGCATGAATTCCTGGAAGGTCACCTTCTTATCGTTGTTTACATCCAAATCACTGATCATTTTCCCCATGTTCACAATACTCACATGTCCCTGTAAGACAGAATTAGGACACATTTTCATTTTAAATATATTTTCTTTTTAAAATAGATTTTCTGCAGTAGTTTGTGTCTCTGCCCCTCCCACAATGAGGAGATTTCCTGCAGTAGTTTGTGTCTCTGCCCCTCCCACAATGAGGAGATTTCCTGCAGTAGTTTGTGTCTCTGCCCCTCTCACAATAGTGAGATTTCCCCCAGTAGTTTGTGTCTCTGCCCCTCCCACAATGAGAAGATTTCCTGCAGTAGTTTGTGTCTCTGCCCCTCCCACAATGGGGAGATTTCCTGCAGTAGATTGTGTCTCTGCCCCTCCCACATTGGGGAGATTTCCCTGCAGTAGTTTGTGTCTCTGCCCCTCCCACAATAATGAGATTTTCCTGCAGTAGTTTGTGTCTCTGCCCCTCCCACAATGGGGAGACTTCCTGCAGTAGTTTGTGTCTCTATCCCTCTCACAATAGTGAGATTTCCCCCAGCAGTTTGTGTCTCTGCCCCTCCCACAATGAGAAGATTTCCTGCAGTAGTTTGTGTCTCTGCCCCTCCCACAATGGGGAGATTTCCTGCAGTAGATTGTGTCTCTGCCCCTCCCACATTGGGGAGATTTCCCTGCAGTAGTTTGTGTCTCTGCCCCTCCCACAATAATGAGATTTTCCTGCAGTAGATTGTGTCTCTGCCCCTCCCACAATGGGGAGATTTCCCCCAGTAGTTTGTGTCTCTGCCCCTCCCACAATGGGGAGATTTCCTGCAGTAGTTTGTGTCTCTGCTCCATCCACAATGGGGAGATTTCCCCCAGTAGTTTGTGTCTCTGCCCCTCCCACAATGGGGAGATTTCCTCCAGTAGTTTGTGTCTCTGCTCCACCCACATTGGTGGGATTTCCCCCAGTAGTTTGTGTCTCTGCCCCTCCCACAATGGGGAGATTTCCCCCAGTAGTTTGTGTCTCTGCCCCTCCCACAATGAGGAGATTTCCTCCAGTAGTTTGTGTCTCGGCCCCTCCCACAATGGGGAGATTTCCTGCAGTAGTTTGTGTCTCTGCCCCTCCCACAATGGGGAGATTTCCCCCAGTAGTTTGTGTTTCTGCCCCTCCCACAATGGGGAGATTTCCTGCAGTAGTTTGTGTCTCTGCCCCTCCCACATTGGGGAGATTTCCTGTAGTAGTTTGTGTCTCTGCCCCTCCACAATGGGGAGATTTCCCCCAGTAGTTTGTGTCTCGGCCCCTCCCACAATGGGGAGATTTCCCCCAGTAGTTTGTGTCTCGGCCCCTCCCACAATGGGGAGATTTCCTGCAGTAGTTTGTGTCTCTGCCCCTCCCACAATGGGGAGATTTCCTGCAGTAGTTTGTGTCTCTGCCCCTCCCACAATGGGGAGGTTTTTTGCTCAGTGACATTCCCACAGCTTTCAATGAATGTCTATTCTCCATATTTGAGTCGGTAATCACGTGAGACAAATGTAAGGATGGGATTGGGTGCCCTCTGGGGTGTCCCCACCAATAGGTGTCACTTACATAGATTTTGGGGAATTCGGCTCTCATGATGTCATGCAGCTCATCGGGGCTCAGCGTGTTCTTGTCTTCGCTACTCTTAGAGGTGTAATTCTCAAATTTCACCACAATCAGGGCCAGGATATCCTCCATCATCAGGTTATTATCCTGGAGAGAGAAGAAAATGAGCGATCCCCTAGAGATCCACTGAGATCACCTACCCCTCCCACAGTGAGGCCGGGGGGAGAGAGAGACAGAGGGCGGGGTTACTGGGAGAGGGCGGGATAACTGGGAGAGGGCGGGATTACTGGGAGAGAGCGGGGTTACTGGGAGAGGGCGGGGTTACTGGGAGAGAGCCAGGTTACTGGGAGAGGGCGGGGTTACTGGGAGAGAGCGGGGTTACTGGGAGAGGGCGGCGTTACCGGGAGAGAGCCGGGTTACTGGGAGAGAGCCGGGTTACTGGGAGAGAGCAGGGTTACTGGGAGAGGGCGGGGTTACTGGGAGAGGGCGGGGTTAATGGGAGAGAGCGGGGTTACTGGGATAGGGCGAGGTTACTGGGAGAGGGCAGGATTACTGGGAGAGAGCGGGGTTACTGGGAGAGGGCGGGGTTACTGGGAGAGGGCGGGGTTACTGGGAGAGAGCCGGGTTACTGGGAGAGAGCAGGGTTACTGGGAGAGGGCGAGGTTACTGGGAGAGGGCGGGGTTACTGGGAGAGGGCGGGATTACTGGGAGAGAGCGGGGTTACTGGGAGAAAGCCAGCTTACTGGGAGGGGGCGGGGTTACTGGGAGAGAGCGGGGTTACTGGGAGAGAGCGGGGTTACTGGGAGAGGGCGGGGTTACTGGGAGAAAGCCGGGTTACTGGGAGGGGGCGGGGTTACTGGGAGAGAGCAGGGTTACTGGGAGAGAGCGGGGTTACTGGGAGAAAGCCGGGTTACTGGGAGGGGGCGGGGTTACTGGGAGAGAGCAGGGTTACTGGGAGAGAGCAGGGTTACTGGGAGAGGGCAGGGTTACTGGGAGAAAGCCGGGTTACTGGGAGGGGGCGGGGTTACTGGGAGAGAGCAGGGTTACTGGGAGACAGCGGGGTTACTGGGAGAGGGCGGGGTTACTGGGAGGGGGCGGGGTTACTGGGAGAGAGCAGGGTTACTGGGAGAGAGCGGGGTTACTGGGAGAGGGCAGGGTTACTGGGAGAGAGCCGGGTTACTGGGAGAGAGCGGGGTTACTGGGATAGGGCGGGGTTACTGGGAGAGAGCCGGGTTACTGGGAGAGAGCAGGGTTACTGGGAGAGGGCGGGGTTACTGGGAGAGAGCCGGGTTACTGGGAGAGGGCGGGGTTACTGGGAGAGAGCCGGGTTACTGGGAGAGGACAGGGTTACTGGGAGAGGGCGGGGTTACTGGGAGAGAGCGGGGTTACTGGAGAGGGCGGGGTTACTGGGAGAGAGCCGGGTTACTGGGAGAGGGCGGGGTTACTGGGAGAGAGCCGGGTTACTGGGAGAGGACAGGGTTATTGGGAGAGGACGGGGTTACTGGGAGAGAACCGGGTTACTGGGAGAGGGCAGGGTTACTGGGAGAGAGCCGGGTTACTGGGAGAGAGCCGGGTTACTGGGAGAGGGCGGGGTTACTGGGAGAGAGCAGGGTTACTGGGAGAGGGCGGGGTTACTGGGAGAGGGCGGGGTTACTGGGAGAGGGTGGGGTTACTCCCAACTATTGTTATTATTTACTATTATTAATAATGATCATAATAATGTTACAGATCAGCACAGCAGAGCTCCTCCCCCATTAGAGTTCATCTCAATCTCACTACCAACCGGACTCCTCTTCATCGATTGTCATTTTAGCCCTCCGAGTAGAATAAACACAAAAGCAATGGAGCTTCCTCTTCTCTGCGGGGCTCTGGTACAAAATCTGGGGGGGTGTCAGGCACAAAGTCTGGGGGGGTGTCTGGTACAAAGTCTGGGGGGGTGTCAGGCACAAAGTCTGGGGGGGTGTCTGGTACAAAGTCTTGGGGGGGTGTCTGGAACAAAGTCTTGGGGGGTGTCTGGTACAAAGTGTCTGGCACAAAGTCTGGGGGGGTGTCAGGCACAAAGTCTTGGGGGGTGTCTAGTACAAAGTCTTGGGCAGTGTCTGGTACAAAGTCTTGGGGGGTGTCTGGTACAAAGTCTGGGGGGGTGTCAGGCACAAAGTCGGGGGGGTGTCTGGTACAAAGTCTTGGGGGGTGTCTGGTACAAAGTCTTGGGGCGTGTCTGGTACAAAGTTTCTAGCACAAAGTCTGGGGGGTGTCAGGCACAAAGTCTTGGAGGGTGTCTGGTACAAAATCTTGGGGGGTGTCTGGTACAAAGTCTTGGGGGTGTCTGGTACAAAGTCTTGGGGGGTGTCTGGTACAAAGTCTTGGGGGGTGTCTGGTACAAAGTCTGGGGGGTGTCTGGTACAAAGTCTGGGGGGGTGTCTGGCACAAAGTCTGGGGGGTGTCTGGTACAAAGTCTTGGGGGGTGTCAGGCGCAAAGTCTGGGGGGGTTTCAGGCACAAAGTCTTGGGGGGTGTCAGGCACAAAGTCTGGGGGGGTGTCTGGCACAAAGTCTGGGGGGGTGTCTGGTACAAAGTCTGGGGGGGTCTGGTACAAAGTCTTGGGGGTGTTGGGCACAAAGTCTGGTGGGTGTTGGGCACAAAGTCTGGGGGGGTGTCTGGTACAAAGTCTTGGGGGGTGTCTGGCACAAAGTCTGGGGGGGTGTCTGGTACAAAGTCTGGGGGGGGTGTCTGGCACAAAGTCTGGGGGTGTCTGGTACAAAGTGTCTGGTACAAAGTCTTGGGCAGTGTCTGGTACAAAGTCTTGGGGGGTGTCTGGTACAAAGTCTTGGGGGGGTGTCTGGTACAAAGTCTTGGGGGGTGTCTGGTACAAAGTGTCTGGCACAAAGTCTGGGGGGTGTCAGGCACAAAGTCTGGGGGGGTGTCTGGTACAAAGTCTTGGGGGGTGTCTGGTACAAAGTTTCTGGCACAAAGTCTTGGGGGGTGTCTGGTACAAAGTCTTGGGGGGTGTCTGGTACAAAGTCTGGGGGGTGTCTGGTACAAAGTCTTGGGGGGTGTCTGGTACAAAGTCTGGGGGGGTGTCTGGCACAAAGTCTGGGGGGTGTCTGGTACAAAGTCTTGGGGGGTGTCAGGCGCAAAGTCTGGGGGGTTTCAGGCACAAAGTCTTGGGGGGGTGTCTAGTACAAAGTCTTGGGCAGTGTCTGGTACAAAGTCTTGGGGGGTGTCTGGTACAAAGTTTGGGGGGGTGTCAGGCACAAAGTCGGGGGGGTGTCTGGTACAAAGTCTTGGGGGGTGTCTGGTACAAAGTGTCTGGCACAAAGTCTGGGGGGGTGTCAGGCACAAAGTCTTGGGGGGTGTCTAGTACAAAGTCTTGGGCAGTGTCTGGTACAAAGTCTTGGGGGGTGTCTGGTACAAAGTCTTGGGGGGGTGTCAGGCACAAAGTCGGGGGGGTGTCTGGTACAAAGTCTTGGGGGGTGTCAGGCACAAAGTCTGGGGGGGTGTCTGGTACAAAGTCTTGGGGGGTGTCAGGTACAAAGTCTGGGGGTGTCAGGCGCAAAGTCTGGGGGGTTTCAGGCACAAAGTCTTGGGGGGTGTCAGGCACAAAGTCTGGGGGGGTGTCTGGCACAAAGTCTGGGGGGTGTCTGGTACAAAGTCTTGGGGGGTGTTGGGCACAAAGTCTGGTGGGTGTTGGGCACAAAGTCTGGGGGGGTGTCAGGCACAAAGTCTTGGGCAGTGTCTGGTACAAAGTCTTGGGGGGTGTCAGGCACAAAGTCGGGGGGGTGTCTGGTACAAAGTCTTGGGGCGTGTCTGGTACAAAGTTTCTGGCACAAAGTCTGGGGGGTGTCTGGTACAAAGTCTTGGGGGTGTCTGGTACAAAATCTTGGGGGGTGTCTGGTACAAAGTCTTGGGGGGTGTCTGGTACAAAGTCTTGGGGGGTGTCTGGTACAAAGTCTGGGGGGGTGTCAGGCGCAAAGTCTGGGGGGGTGTCAGGCACAAAGTCTTGGGGGGTGTCTGGTACAAAGTCTGGGGGGTGTCAGGCACAAAGTCTTGGGGGGTGTCTGGTACAAAATCTTGGGGGGTGTCTGGTACAAAGTCTTGGGGGGTGTCTGGTACAAAGTCTTGGGGGTGTCTGGTACAAAGTCTGGGGGGGTGTCTGGTACAAAGTCTGGGGGGTGTCAGGCACAAAGTCTGGGGGGGTGTCTGGTACAAAGTCTTGGGGGGGTGTCAGGCACAAAGTCTGGGGGGGTGTCAGGCACAAAGTCTTGGGGGGTGTCTGGTACAAAGTCTGGGGGGGGTGTCTGGTACAAAGTCTGGGGGGGGTGTCTGGTACAAAGTCTGGGGGGGGTGTCAGGCACCAAGTCGGGGGGGTGTCTGGTACAAAGTCTTGGGGGGGTGTCAGGCACAAAGTCGGGGGGGGTGTCTGGTACAAAGTCTTGGGGGGTGTCTGGTACAAAGTTTCTTGCACAAAGTCTTGGGGGGTGTCTGGTACAAAATCTTGGGGGGGTGTCTGGTACAAAGTCTTGGGGGGGTGTCTGGTACAAAGTCTTGGGGGGTGTCTGGTACAAAGTTTCTGGCACAAAGTCTGGGGGGGTGTCAGGCACAAAGTCTTGGGCAGTGTCTGGTACAAAGTCGGGGGGGTGTCTGGCACAAAGTCTGGGGGGTGTCTGGTACAAAGTCTTGGGGGGTGTCAGGCGCAAAGTCTGGGGGGGTTTCAGGCACAAAGTCTTGGGGGGTGTCAGGCACAAAGTCTGGGGGGGTGTCTGGTACAAAGTCTTGGGGGGTGTTGGGCACAAAGTCTTGGGGGGTGTCTGGTACAAAGTTTCTTGCACAAAGTCTTGGGGGGTGTCTGGTACAAAATCTTGGGGGGGTGTCAGGCACAAAGTCGGGGGGTGTCTGGTACAAAGTCTTGGGGGGTGTCTGGTACAAAGTTTCTTGCACAAAGTCTTGGGGGGTGTCTGGTACAAAGTCTTGGGGGGTGTCTGGTACAAAGTCTTGGGGGGGTGTCTGGTACAAAGTCTTGGGGGGTGTCTGGTACAAAGTCTTGGGGGGGTGTCTGGTACAAAGTCTTGGGGGGTGTCAGGCGCAAAGTCTGGGGGGGTTTCAGGCACAAAGTCTTGGGGGGTGTCAGGCACAAAGTCTTGGGGGGTGTCAGGCACAAAGTCTGGGGGGGTGTCTGGTACAAAGTCTTGGGGGGTGTTGGGCACAAAGTCTGGGGGGGTGTCAGGTACAAAGTCTGGGGGGTGTCAGGTACAAAGTCTGGGGGGTGTCAGGTACAAAGTCTGGGGGGGTGTCTGGTACAAAGTCTGGGGGGTGTCTGGCACAAAGTCGGGGGGGTGTCTGGTACAAAGTCTTGGGGGGTGTCTGGTACAAAGTTTCTTGCACAAAGTCTTGGGGGGTGTCTGGTACAAAATCTTGGGGGGGTGTCAGGCACAAAGTCGGGGGGGTGTCTGGTACAAAGTCTTGGGGGGTGTCTGGTACAAAGTTTCTTGCACAAAGTCTTGGGGGGTGTCTGGTACAAAATCTTGGGGGGGTGTCTGGCACAAAGTCTTGGGGGGTGTCTGGTACAAAGTCTTGGGGGGGTGTCAGGCGCAAAGTCTGGGGGGGTGTCTGGTACAAAGTCTTGGGGGGTGTTGGGCACAAAGTCTGGGGGGGTGTCAGGTACAAAGTCTGGGGGGTGTCAGGTACAAAGTCTGGGGGGTGTCAGGTACAAAGTCTGGGGGGGTGTCAGGTACAAAGTCTGGGGGGTGTCAGGTACAAAGTCTGGGGGGTGTCAGGTACAAAGTCTGGGGGGTGTCAGGTACAAAGTCTGGGGGTGTCAGGTACAAAGTCTGGGGGGGTGTCTGGTACAAAGTCTGGGGGGGTGTCTGGTACAAAGTCTGGGGGGTGTCTGGCACAAAGTCTGGGGGGTGTTGGGCACAAAGTCTGGGGGGTGTCAGGCACAAAGTCTGGGGGGGTTGGGCACAAAGTCTGGGGGGGTGTCGGGCAGGTCCGCTCATCAGCTGCTTTGTGTTGCCAAATAAAATGTAATGAATATCTTATTGGTTGTTTTTAGTGACTTTGGCTCCGCCTTTTTTCTCTGCTGTCTCTAGGTGGGCGTGTCTCTCCGGTTGCTCCGCCTCCTCTGCAGCAGCCGGGGGGCGGCTAACATTTTCCTATTTGTGTCCAGCCAGTCTTGTGATTTACACTGCGTGCTGCGTAGCTGAAGGGGGAGGGAGTGTCACCACTATCTGCAGCTTTGAGCCTCCCTGTGAGATTTGATTCCTGTAACACTCCCCATTGACCATCGCACTGCCCCCAGCACCTGAAACATGTTAGCTTGTCAGCATTATGCATGGATTCTGTAGATTTCAAGCTTCACTATTTACTGCAGACTCAGATCCTTCTGTGAGATCTTCACCCGATCGTCTGGAATGGTTTGTCTCATTCAACAGCCAATAAACAACAATATTTGTTCAGCCAATCACAGGTCACTGAGATCAGACTAGCATACGATGAGCTCTGATTGGCTGCCTGAGCTGCATTCCTAATAAATAAAGATTTCAATATTCAAAGCTCTCCGGTGTTCTGTACAAAGCGGAAGAGTCGCCGACCGCAAATTATTATTTCATATCTCTATTGTGCCTATTATAGGACCCGGCGGGGGAGGGGATAACATGAGTGGAGGGCGGAGATCCCTATACATGGATTTTGTTACATCTTTAACCTGCATCTGTGCAAAATTGTATTATTGTTTTATTATCAATATTGTTATATTATTTTTTATTATTGTATCGTTGTTTATTTTATTATGTTGTAATATTAATAGCATTATTATCAATATTATGTTTAATATTACATAATTGTTATCATTATTATTGTTTTTTTATTATTATTATTATTATTATCAATATTTTTATTTTGTAGTTTTTTTATTATTATATTATCGTTGTTATTATATTTTTGTATTATATAATTGTTTTTTATTTTTGTTATTATTATCAATATTTGTATTAGTAATATTGTATTATCGTTGTTGCTGTAGTATTATGTTTTAATATTAATAGCATTATTATCAATTTTTAATATTATATAATTGTTATTATTGTCTTTATTGTTATCAATATTTTTATGAATTTTGTGGTATTTTTATTATTGTAGCTATTATTATTTTTTGTATGATATAATTGATGTTTTTATTATTATCCATATTTTTTTAGTAACATTGTATTTTATTTTATTATTGTATTATCATTGCTGTATTTTTATTATGTTGTAAAATTAATATCATTGTCAATATTTTTAATATTATACAATAATATCATCATTATTGTTGTTATTATTATTAATATTTTAATACATTTTGTAGTATTTCTTATTATTGTATTGTTGTAATTATTATTTTTAATATTATATAATTGTTTTTATTATCAATATTTTTATTAGTATTTTTTTTATTATCGTTGTACTATTTTATTATGTTGTAATATTATCATTATTATCAATATTATTTTTAATATTATATAATTGTTGTTGTGGGTTTGTTTGTTTGTTTCTTAATTTTTTTAATTTTTCAATATTTTTTATTAATATATATTTTTTCATTATATTATTTTTATCTTATTATTTTATTATGTTTTAATATTATTGATATTATATAATATTATTGTTATTATTTTTTTTATTATTAATATTGTAGTTTATTATTATTATTATTATTGTATTGTCCTTGTTAATAAAATAATTGATCATTATGTTGTGATATTATTATCATTATCAATATTATGTTAAATATTTTATTGTTTTTATTTTTCTATTTGCTCGGCTGGCTGCATACAAGAAATCGGCTTCTACAAGGTGTAATAATCATGGCGTCATAAATGTAAACTATGTGTACCCCTGACACACCCGGGAGGTAAAATAGATGCTCCGGGGCAGAAATGGAGGATGGGGATTGGCTACAGAGGTGGGCGATATTTGCCAATCCCACCACTACCGAAAGATGGCATGCATGGGGTTAACCCGTCATTCTAGTCTATCAATCGGCAGACAAGTTAACACAAAGGGGCGATCAATTGGATCAAAAATATCTGTCCAATGGTCTTTGTTCCTTCTACGGCAATCAGCGCCCTGCCCCTCCTCCACTCTTCACAGGCATAATCATGGACACATGGCCGTGCCAATCGCTCACGTTCATGCTGGCTGTGGTTTTCCTGGCCACCTCCTAGTCAGGGTGACCTGCACAGGTGGGTAAATGGGGGTCAGTTGTCTCAGACTACTCCAAAGGACAGGGGGCTGCTGAGAGAACAGAAAATAAGGAGACTTCTCAAGACTTTGGAGACTTCCTGGTCACAGACGTGAGATGACCTATTGAAGACGGATCTGAGGAAGGAGACGCCTTGTACGAAAATGGCGACTGTTCCTATTTTCCGATCTCTTAGCGACACCCCCCCAACTATCTGAGACAGCTGACCCCCATTTTGCCCACCGGTGCAGGTGACCCTTGCCTATCGAGAATGTAACCTGGAACATCACAATGATCCAACCAGAGGAATCGAATAGGGAGCTGGCCATGAACATTGGCACTGTTACCACCCCCCCCACACAAAGCAGACAGAGAGCAGCGGAGTCTCACTTATTATGTTTTCAATGTCGTCAGTCTACGGAGACAAAGGGTAGAATTCAGCCGGTGTGGTCCCTGTTATAATTTGATGCCCAACATATACCCAGACAGGACAGCGCCACACCCAGGGGACCCACCTGATGAGAGATGAGCCAAGGATTTGGGGAGGAGGGATCGCCCTTCCTTCTCTCTTCATTGGCTCCCCTCTCCTCACAAACACTCCGAAATGTTGGTAAAACTTTTAGTAAAACTATTCAGGTTGTGGTCCCTTAGGGGAAGAATTTGAGGGTAGTGTTGAGTACTCAGGGGTTCTCATCCATGCAGGGTTGGAGGTTCTGGGGTAGTCCAGGTGGAGAGGAGAGGACTGGTTTTCAGTTGGCATCTGGCTGAGAGAGATTGAGCCGGGTGAGCTTAGGACTGAGCCATGGTTGGTGGGCTGCGAAAAAAACCTCCTTGGAATCCCTGAAGCCAACGGGAAAACCCCAAAACCCCAGGAGGGCCAGTATGGTGACGGTGAACCTTTGACGTGTTCTGCAATTTTGAAGCAGGGTTATGGACTCTCTCATGTTTTCTGTTTGCTGAAGATTGTAGTGATATAGTATAGTGAGTAGATAATTAATTAGTAGTTATTATAATGATGATGTAAGTAATCTTTCCGCAGCAACCCAATTCTTCCAGAGAGATGAACTTTATTAACTTCCAACACAGAACAAAATCTTGCAACAGATGACAAAATCCAACAAAGTAAATATGACAACGTTAGTAAATATCCGAGCCTTCAGAGTCCCATGTTTCCTAGACCTGTGCCTTCATAATCACAGACCCCCAGTGAATAGACTGAACGCCATGTTATATTCACTATACACTGAATGGCTGAGCAATTTGATTGGCCGTTTCCATTTAGGCCTTTGATCTGCTTCTGTCTTTCAGAGTGACAGACAATGACCCCTCGCCGTAAACAGCTGTCATCATAAACTGCCCTAATTTGTATTCTTGTATATTAACATCAACAAGTATTTGTGTAATTAGATTAACAGATACCAATGTGGCCTGCCTAGAATGGACTTGTCCTAGAATGTCTACATATAACACCATATATAAAATACATATATATATATATATATATATATATATATATATATATATATATATATATATATCTAGATATAGATATAGATTGATATATATAAATATATAGCGTATATATTCGAGTATAAGCCGAGGCACCTAATTTTACCACAAAAAACTTGGAGAACTTATTGACTCGAATATAAGCCTAGGGTGAGAAGTGCGCAGCTACTGTAAGTGGAAAAGAGGGTCAACAATGCCCATTGGCAGCCTCACTGTGCCCATTTGCAGCCTCACTGTGCCCATTTGCAGCCATAGGTCCCCCGAACTTCAAACTCAGTAGTTAAGGGTTCCTAGATCCCCCCTAGCTGCAGCCAAAATTTGGGGTCTCTGGACCCAAAGGGTCCCGAAATGACATTGCTGCAGATGGACACAGTTGACCGACTTTGGGGCCCCGTATATCGGGGCCACTTGGTGCTAGGAACCCCAAATATGGTGTGCAAACCCAATGGAACTAGCACTACAATATATCAAGCTAGGGTTCCTAGCACCAAGTGGCCCCGAGATATGGGGCCCCAAATTCGGTTCAGAAAATGTCAAGCACTTTTCAGCAGCAGAGAATGACATTTTCCAAACCGACTTTGGGGCCCAGTATCTTGGGCCACTTAGTGTTAGGAACCCCAGCTATGATATGTTGTAGTGCTAGTTCCACTGGATTTGCACACCAAATTTGGGGTTCCTAGCACCAAGTGGCCCCGAGATATGTGGCCCCAAAGTCAGTTCAGAAAATGTCATTCTCTGCTGCAGAAAAGTGCTTGACTTGAGTATAAGCCAAGGGGGGAATTTTCAGCACAAAAAAAGTGCTGAAAAACTCGGCTTATACTCGAGTATATACGGTATATATATATATAGATATACATACATATATATATACATATACAAAACACACTACATATATCCCCACTTGGATCGGTACGAATCAGAATTGATTCACAACCAAACTGCTCAGACATCCCTGGCTCTTAAGATTGAAGCCATCTCTATGCTTTCCCTATTTTTCTGGATTGTTCTTAGTTGTCTTCTACCACAACAATATAAACCAAACAAAAAACATATTAATATAAATTGAAATAACACAAAAATCATGGACAGAGTTCTCAATAGCGGGTGAGTAAAAGTGTTATTGGGTATGCTCCACCAAGGCTCCTGAAATTCTTTAGCAATTTTATTAGAAAAATTATATTATTAGAAAATATATGTATATATATGTGTATGTATTTTATATATGGTGTTATATGTATATATATTTCATATATGGTGTTATATGTAGACATTCTAGGACAAGTCCATTCTAGGCAGGCCACATTGGTATCTGTTAATCTAATTACACAAATACTCGTTGATGTTAATATACAAGAATACAAATTAGGGCAGTTTATGAGGACAGCTGTTTACGGCGAGGGGTCATTGTCTGTCACTCTGAAAGACAGAAGCAGATCAAAGGCCTAAATGGAAACGGCCAATCAAATTTCTCATCCATTCAGTGTATAGTGAATATAACATGGCGTTCAGTCTATTCACTGGGGGTCTGTGATTATGAAGGCACAGGTCTAGGAAACATGGGACTCTGAAGACTCGGATATTTACTAACGTTGTCATATTTACTCTGTTGGATTTTGTCATCTGTTGCAAGACTTTGTTCTGTGTTGGAAGTCAATAAAGTTCATCTCTCTGGAAGAATTGGGTTGCTGCGGAAAGATTACTTACATCATCATTATAATAACTACTAATTAATTATCTACTCACTATACTATATCACTACAATCTTCAGCAAACAGAAAACACGAGATTGAACCTTGCTTCAAAATTGCAGAACAAGTCAAAGGTTCACCGTCACCATACTGGCCCTCTTGGGGTTTTGGGGTTTCCCCGTTGGCTTCAGGGATTCCAAGGAGGTTTTTCCAAGGAGGTTAGGTACTCCCCCTGGTAATGAGGAGAGGTAGGTACTCCCCCTGGTAGTGAGGAAAGGTAGGTACTCCTTGTATAATGAGGAAAGGTAGGTACTCCCCTTGTATAATGAGGAAAGTTAGGTACTCCTCCTGTATAATGAGGAAAGGTAGGTACTCCCCCTGTATAATGAGGAAAGGTAGGTACTCCCCCTGGTAGTGAGGAAAGTTAGGTACTCCCCCTGTATAATGAGGAAAGGTAGGTACTGCCCTTGTATAATGAGGAAAGTTAGGTACTCCTGTATAATGAGGAAAGGTAGGTACTCCCCCTGGTAATGAGGAAAGGTAGGTACTCACCCTGGTAATGAGGAAAGGTAGGTACTCACCTTGGTGCTGTAGGCAGAGAAGAGACTCAGAAAGATCAGAAGACAGAACATTTTGTTGGTGGTTTTGAGGATTGCAGTCTGGGGATGGGGAGAAGAGAACACAATGATGATGGGTGAGGACGGGTAATATAAACTCTCTATAGGTAATATAACTTACCATGGTGATCGATGTGACGGCACACACTATGCTGGGTACAGGTGTGAGGAGACTTTTATATGAACTGAAATCTGGTCAGACCCTCCTCTCCCCACCCCCTTTATGTGTATTATATTCCTTGTGTGGACACACCCAGCTCTGTACTGATACCTCTATACAGGTGATCCACACTCCAATGTCTTGTCCAGCGACTTGGGACTGCAAAGTCACATGACAAGTCGTTCCCCATGATTTCCAATGACAACCATTCATATTAGTACGACTTCAAGTCGTGCCGAATTCAAAGTAGTCCCTGCACTACTTTGGTCCAACTTTGATGCGAGTTACACAGGCATTCCCTAATATCGCGGCCGCAAAATTGCGTGACTTTGGAGTCACGGTAGTGTGAAAGAGGCCTAACTAGCTTGATAAAACATTCTTCTCACCACTGAGCCCAGCTCTATCTCCAACTTCACACCGCAAAAGGTTCCATGGGAAGGAACCTTTTATAGTGTGGGGTGAGACTATGAGCACTGAACCATGATTGGACAAAGTCATAACTTTGCCCAATCAGAGCTCTCACGGTGCTCTTTGACTGGACAAAGCCATGCACCTGACCGCCGGTCAGGTGAATTGCTTCAGCCAATCAGAGCTGTTAAAAACACACTGTGTAGCACGCAAGTGCATTGTGGGGCGCTCGGCGGGGAGAACATGCAAACACCCGAAAGGGCGATGTTTGGGGCTGAACTGATGCTTGGCCCAAACAGCTCATCTAAACACCATGGTCTACAGAACAAGCAGGAGAATAAGAGAGCTTGGTTAGGGTCTATTGACTTCCAGTTGGCTTGTGTTCCAGTGTTGGTGTCTTTTCTTTTGCCGGCAGCCACATCTGGGTTTTACCTGGAGTGTGGTGGCTTCATCATATGACACATCACGGGTAGAGTTGCCACCTCATCCCTTTAAACCCGAACACCTTTGAATTACACAGGTTCTGAGGCTAATTAAATGCAGATAAGGCACCAAGAGAGTTTAATTACCACCTTAATCAGCCACAGAACCTGTGTAATTAATATGGGATTGGGTTTTAAAGGGATGAGTTGGCAACCATAATCACTGGACTGCATCCTCTATTTGAAATCAAGTGGGACGTTATGTCAGTGCTTGAGCACGGAGTCCATGTTCCTCTAGAACTTTTGTGCCTGCAGCTCCCCTAAAAGGTACTGAAGCGTTCCTCTACAACTGTAATGCCCCGTACACACGGTCGGATTTTCCGATGGAAAATGTCCGATCGGAGCGTGTTGTCGGAAATTCCGACCGTGTGTGGGCTCCATCGGACATTTTCCATCGGATTTTCCGACACACAAAGTTGGAGAGCAGGAGATAAAATTTTCCGACAACAAAATCCGTTGTCGGAAATTCCGATCGTGTGTACACAAATCCGACGGACAAAGTGCCACGCATGCTCAGAATAAATAAAGAGATGAAAGCTATTGGCCACTGCCCCGTTTATAGTCCCGACGTACGTGTTTTACGTCACCGCGTTTAGAACAACTTTGTGCGACCGTGTGTAGACAAAACAAGTTTGAGCCAACATCCGTCGGAAAAAATCCTAGGATTTTGTTGTCGGAATGTCCGAACAAAGTCCGACCATGTGTACGCCCTATTAGACCTTTAAACCTCCGTAGCCCCCTGCAACTTCCACTAATCTACACAGCAGTCCCTTTTGCGCCTTGGCATCCCCATCTGCCATCCATTCTCTGCAGCACTACCTCTGTACCTGCAGTCTCCACTACATCCACAGTCTGAACCTGGGCTACACCCAGAGGCGTAACTAGAATCTTCAGGGCCCCCGTGCAAGAAACCATGAAGGGCCCCCACCAGTGGCGTTGCTAGGTCTACAAAAGATCTCGGGCTAGGGCCCATAGCAGCTAAGTAAAGAAAGTCATACACTTAGGTGGGCATACACATATATATAATATATATGTGTATGTAAATGTATATATATATATATATATATATATATATATATATATATATATATATATATATATATATATATCATTACATATCTGAATGCGGGTCCCCCACTTACATCAGGGTCCCCAGGGATCCACCACCTACATCAGGGTCCCCAGAGAGCCCCCCTTACATCAGGGTCCTTAGAGAGCCTCCCCCTATATTAGGGTCCCCAGAGAGCCTCCCTCCTTACATAAGGGTCCCCAGGGATCCCCCCCCTTACATCAGGGTACCCAGAGAGCCCCACTTACATCAGGGTTCCCAGGGAGCCCCTCCTTACATCAGGGTCCCCAGAGAGCCCCCCCTTACATCAGGGTCCTTAGAGAGCCTTCCCCTATATTATGGTCCCCCGAGATCCTCCCCTTATATCAGGGTCCCCAGAGAACCCCCTTACATCAGGGTCCCCAGGGAGCCCTCCTTACATCAGGATCCCCAGAGAGCCCCCCTATATTAGGGTCCCTAGAGAGCCTCCCCTTACATCAGGGTCCCAAGAGAGCCTCCCTACTTATATTAGGGTCCTCAGAGCCCCCCTCATTACATCAGGGTCCCCAGAGAGCTCCCCTTAACATCAAGGTCCCCAGAGAGCCCCTCCTTACAACAGGGTCCCCAGAGAGCCCCCCCTACATTAGGGTCCCTAGAAAGCTTACCCTTACATAAGGGTCCCCAGAGATCCTCCCCTTACATCAGGGTCCCCAGAGAGTCTCCCCTTACATCAGGATTCCCAGAGAACCCCCCTTACATCAGTGTCCCCAGGGAGCCCTCCTTAAATCAGGGTCGCCAGAGAGCCCCCCCTACATTAGGGTCCCTAGAGAGCCTCCCCTTACATAAGGGTCCCCAGAGAGTCTCCCCTTACATCAGGGTCCTTAGAGAGCCTCCCCCTATATTAGGGTCCCCAGAGAGCCTCTCTCCTTACATCAGGGTCCCCAGGGATCCCCCCTTACATCAGGGTACCCAGAGAGCCCCACTTACATCAGGGTTCCCAGAGAGCCCCCCTACATTAGGGTCCCCAGAGAGCCCCCCCTTACATCAGGGTCCCCAGAGAGCCCCCCTACATCAGGGTCCCCAGAGAGCCCCCCTACATCAGGCTCCCCAGAGAGTTCCCTCCTTACGTCAGGGTCCCCAGAGACCCCTTTCCTTAAAACAGGTTCCCCAGAGAGCCCCCCTTACATCAGGGTCCCCAGAGAGCCCCTCCTTACATCAGGGTCCCCAGAGAGCCCCCCCATACATCAGGGTCCCCAGAGAGCCCCTCTTACATCAGGGTCCCCAGAGAGCCCCTCCTTACATCAGGGTCCCCAGAGAGCCCCCTCCTTATGTCAGGGTCCCCAGAGACCCCTTTCCCTACATTAGGGTCCCTAGAGAGCCTCCCCTTACATCAGGGTTCTTAGAGAGCCTCCCCCTATATTAGGGTCCCCGGAGAGCCCTCCTTACATCAGCATAGCTGCCAACTGTCCCGAATTTCCCGGGACATTCCCGGGACTTGGACTTCATTCCCGGATTTGTGGCGTCCCGGGAAATGTCCCGAAAAATTCGGTTCCGGTTTTTGAAACCGCCGCCGCCGCCGCCGCCGCTAGAGGTCGGTGCCGGCGGAGACATTGTCTCCGCCGGCCGCCATTTTGTTGGAGTTCAGGAAGACGGCTGGGGGGGGGGCTAGACGAAGCTTCTGCGTCGCCGCCCACCCCCTGCCCCGCTCCGCCTCGGCCCGCCCCGCTCCGCCTCGGCCTGCCTCGGCCCGCCCCGCCTCGGCCCGCTCCGCTCCGCCTCGCCCCGCCTCGGCCCGCCCCGCTCCGCCTCGCCCCGCCTACCCCCCGCCCCGCTGCCAGTCTGTTATGGAAAGGGGCGGGGGTTCTAGGTGGGGGGTGAGCGCGGCGCACCGCTGTGGGACACGATGTGAGTGGGGGGGGCACAGGGGACACCTGATGTGAGTGGGGGGGGCACTGGGGACACCTGATGTGAGTGGGGGGGGCATTGGGGACACCTGATGTGAGTGGGGGGGGCACTGGGGACACCTGATGTGAGGGGGGGGGGCAGTGGGGACACCTGATGTGAGGGGGGGGACACCTGATGTGAGGGGGGGGGCACTGGGGACACCTGATGTGAGGGGGGGACACCTGATGTGAGGGGGGGGCACTGGGGACACCTGATGTGAGGGGGGGACACCTGATGTGAGGGGGGGACACCTGATGTGAGGGGGGGGCACTGGGGACACCTGATGTGAGGGGGGGAGGGCACTGGGGACACCTGATGTGAGGGGGGGAGGGCACTGGGGACACCTGATGTGAGGGGGGGACACCTGATGTGAGTGGGGGGGGCACTGGGGACACCTGATGTGAGGGGGGGACACCTGATGTGAGTGGGGGGGGGCACTGGGGACACCTGATGTGAGTGGGGGGGGCACTGGGGACACCTGATGTGAGTGGGGGACACCTGATGTGAGTGGGGGACACCTGATGTGAGGGGGGGACACCTGATGTGAGTGGGGGGGGCACTGGGGACACCTGATGTGAGGGGGGGACACCTGATGTGAGGGGGGGACACTGGGGACACCTGATGTGAGTGGGGGGGGCACTGGGGACACCTGATGTGAGTGGGGGGGGCACTGGGGACACCTGATGTGAGGGGGGGACACCTGATGTGAGGGGGGGGGCACTGGGGACACCTGATGTGAGTGGGGGGGCACTGGGGACACCTGATGTGAGTGGGGGGGACACTGGGGACACCTGATGTGAGGGGGGGACACCTGATGTGAGGGGGGGGCACTGGGGACACCTGATGTGAGTGGGGGGGGCACTGGGGACACCTGATGTGAGTGGGGGGGCACTGGGGACACCTGATGTGAGGGGGGGGGCACTGGGGACACCTGATGTGAGGGGGGGGCACTGGGGACACCTGATGTGAGTGGGGGGGCACTGGGGACACCTGATGTGAGGGGGGGGGCACTGGGGACACCTGATGTGAGGGGGAGCTCCGCCGGGGACTCCTGATGTGAGGGGGGGCTCCGCCGGGGACTCCTGATGTGAGGGGGGGCTCCGCCGGGGACTCCTGATGTGAGGGGGGGCTCCGCCGGGGACTCCTGATGTGAGGGGGGGCTCCGCCGGGGACTCCTGGTGTGAGGGGGGCTCCGCTGGGGACTTCTGATGTGAGGGGGGCTCCACTGGGGACTTCTGATGTGAGGGGGGCTCCGCCGGGGACTCCTGGTGTGAGGGGGGCTCCGCTGGGGACTCCTGGTGTGAGGGGGGGCTCCGCCGGGGACACCTGATGTGAGGGGGGCTCCGCCGGGGACTCCTGATGTGAGGGGGGCTCCGCTGGGGACTCTTGATGTGAGGGGGGGCTCCGCTGGGGACTTCTGATGTGAGGGGGGCTCCGCCGGGGACTCCTGGTGTGAGGGGGGCTCCGCTGGGGGCACCTGATGCAAGGACGGACTCTGCTCGGACATCTGAAGCAAGGACGGACGGCTGGTGGCAGGCGACGTGGCAGGTGACACGCTCAGGGATCCCACTGATTCTGCATTATGGTGAGTTGAATGATTTCATTTTATATTACAATGTAATAATAGAAATAATGCGCTTCAATCATCCTGACACCATAACAACCATGGTGCCGGGATGATTGAAGCATTAACACCAGGTGTTTGGAGTATCTTTATCTGCTGATTGTTAAACTTTCTAGAATACACATATTTTTATTGTGTAGGATCTGGGGCTGCTGTCCCGTCATTTCCCTCTCTCTCCCCCTCTCTCCCCCTCTCTCCCCCTCTCTCCCCCTCTCTCCCCCTCTCCATCCCTCATTCATTTCAGACTCTAACCACACCCTCTAGAGCCACGCCCATTTAAGCCACGCCCACAATTTTGCGTAAACCACGCCCATTTTTCGGCGCGGCGCGCTTCGCGCGCCGCACTTGTCTATTTTTGATAGGCCACGCCTGCTGGTGAATGCCCCGCCCCCTAATTATTGGACAGCTCCGCCTACAGCCACAAAAGTGTCCCACATTTTTTTTTTACAATGTTGGCAACTATGCATCAGGGTCCCCAGAGAGCCCCTCCTTACATTAATGTCCCCAGGAATCCCCCCCCTACATCAGGGTCCCCAGACTGCTGACCTCCCCCCTCCTTCAAGAGGTTCCCCATGTACCTGGCTGGTGGAGGTGGGAGGCGGCGATCAGCAGCTCTATGGTGTCCACTGGCAGGGGAATCTCCATGTGGCTTGTAGTTCTTCTCCTGAGTGTATACAGTGGAGAGGGGAGGGGCCTCTGACCCGGACATGTATCAGCAGCAGTGTACAAGCAGAGCCGACTCACTGAAAGTGAAACTGATACCTGCCCGGGTCAGAGGCCCCTCCCCTCTTCTCTCCACTGTATACACTGACACTCGGGAAGAACTACAAGCTGCAGGGAGATCCCACCGCCCACAGGAACAATAGAGCTGCCGATCGCTGCCTCCCACCTCCCCCCACTGCATTCCAAACGGCAAGCCAAAGGTGCAGGAAGAGATGCTGGGTCTTGGGCCCCCCCACAGCAACAGAATGGCAGGGCCCAGTCGCAAGTGTGTGACTGCAGCGACCCCTATAGTTCCGCCATTGGCTACACCCAATACCAGGGCAAGGCCTTCTAGAACCCAAGAAAAATGAAGCCAAAATGTGCAGTGTTGAGGCAGGCAAAGCTTTATATTTGCACCTAGAGTGTCCGGGACGGCACAGGGAACATAATTGGCCACCACTGTCCACCAGGCCTAGTCTTGACACTTTGCGGTCCATGGAAAATCAAATAGAAAGTGAAAAAGATGTGACACGGTTCCACCAGTGTTGTTTAGCTATCAGGAGCTTTGGGAAGTCAGGTTTTCATTAATGTTATTGGAACCAATTTTGGTTTCATTTGTAAACTAGTTATAACTCATAAAAAGGGCAAATTGTATTCTCTTGTAAAGTCACTAGAAAGAAAAGCCTGGAGCAACAGCATGCAATGCTGTAGGCAAAGGGCGCCCATGACAGTGGGAACAGGGTAAGGGTTAATGTTAAAGGGTTATAGTGGAGCCGAGGGGGAGGGAGGATTAGGGGAGGGGACAGTTAAAAGGGGTTCCCGCTCTGGGAGGGACAGCAGAAGATTTTGGAAAGTTCAGGAGCAGGTCAGTGCCACATCATGTCGGATTTAGAAGGGCTCATGGCCCAGTTAAGGGAGGAAGCGGCAGTGCGGGGGGCGGAATGGCTGCAGGAGACGATCTCGGCAGCGATCCGGGTTCCCAATGCGCAAGCTAGTGAGGGAGAGAGAGGCAGTACCAGAGCGCGCCGCTCCCGACCGCCTGAGCGGTTCTCACCGGACCGGGTTATTTATTCCCAGCGGCACCCGGGTAACATGGTGGCCAGTGTCCAGGGGGGCCCACCAGCTAAACGATTGGCGGGAAGAGAGCGGGTCAGCGGGTGGGCGGCCCCGACAGGACAGGAGAGGAGCCCAGCAGGAGGACTGACAGGAGAGAGGCCTAATAGCGGTAGACGCGCGGGGAGCGCGAGCCCCGCCCCCAGGAAGACGGCGGGGAGCTCCTCCATCGCTGCCGCTGCAATGCCAAGAGGGGTCCCTGGGCCTTCCATCGCTTCGGCAGGGGACAGGCAGAGTAGAGGAAGGGACAGGACTGGCTTAACAACAACAAGAGCGGAGGCCGGCAGGAATGCGGTAGCCCACACCGGTCCTGGGAAGGCTGTCCAGAAATACACAGGAGGATTCGCTGCGCGGAGGAAGGGAAGGATGGCGTATAGTACGGCAGCCGCGGTCAATATCCCGGGCGGGCCAGCATCGGATGAGGGGGAAGAATCGGGTCGGAGCGGGAGAGAAGAGATGTCCGGATCGGAAGAGGAGACGGCCCAGCTGCCCGGGAGGATGGGGCCAGGAGAAAGCAGACGGTCGGCTGATGGGGCGACACCTATGCAGCCCGGTGAGTTACCACAAGATATTGCAAATGCTAGTTTAAATAATGTAACAGTAGCAGGAGATGGGGCTGGAGGGTCGGGAGAAAGTAGGGTAAGAACCGACATGGGGGGAGGAGCTCCAGGGTTTTTGGGTTTTTTAACAGGAATTAAGGAGCTAGTGCAGAGGCTGGAGGCTGCTGAGAAGCCGGCAGGGGGCCCGATAGCCGCCTGGGTGCAGCAGTCTGGGAAGGAATTGGATAACACAGGGCGGGGGGCCGCCACAACTACAGTTACAGCTGAGGTCATGTTGCCAGCGCAGGAGGCCGTGGCGAGTGTTGCGGCGCAGGGGAAGGACAAAGCGGCACCGTCAGGGGAGGCTGCGGGGAGAAAAGATATCGTTAGGCTGGCGGACGCAGCTCGCTGTGAAGTGTATGTGTGCTACGAAGGACCGTTAGGAGCTCACCTGAAACAGGAGGTTCGGGAAAAATTATGGAAGGGTGAGTATGTAGAAATATTTTCATTACTGCCCTTGGAAAAGTTCAACCTTGATAGAGTCAAGCCGGATGATTCCAAGAAGGAGGATGAGGAAAAGAGGAGGTATAGGCTGATACCTAGGACATTTACGAATTGGTTGCAAGCATTTGCAATTATGGCTAGCGTGATAGGAGAGAAACA